>PVLC010019590.1:0-30428 GCA_004027655.1 Graphiurus murinus
AATACAACTTCTATACATGGATATGTACTGGAAGCTATTCAACTAATTCAGTTGAATTCACTTTATGGAAGACAACCAGCTTCTATTTAATTATTGGGGCCAAATTTTATAGTAGAGAATTTCATAGTCTTGCCCTTTCTAATTTAACTCCCCAGGAAAACTCATGTCTCTTTGCTAATATTTAGCAAATGAAAGTTTTCAGAATTATGAGTTTATGGGAGAAATAATATTTTTAGGAAACAGGACCTGGGGAATCTCTTTTTGAGTTATGGAATTTTTAGTCTGGGAGATCACACTAGGTCATGGTTTGGTGTTTGAGTCTTGTGTATGGACTTTGTTAGTTCTTAGAGCCTCAGAGCAGGTGGTGTGCATGTGTGCTGGCCCTGCCTGCTCATCCACATCCTTATGTTCTAGGTTCTCCCATGGCACCAGCCAGTGTGGGCAACTGCAGTGTAGGCAACTGCAGTGTGGGCAACTGCAGCCCCGAAGCAGTATGGCCCAAAACGGAACCTGTGGAGATGGAAGTGCCCCAGGCACCTATTCAGCCCTTCTATAGCTCTCCAGAGCTGTGGATCAGTTCTCTCCCAAGTAAGTGAATTCTTATCCTCCTTGCTGAGTCTTCATCTCTTATTACAGTCCCTTTCCTATTGTGCTTTCTGCCTCCATGTCTTTGCTATGTATAGAGTAGCTGCCTGCCCCACAGGCACCTTCTGTGTCTGCTTCCTGGCTGTTGGGTGAGTCACCAGGAAAGTAAAGACACAGTGACCCATGCCTGCTTGCCCATGGTTAGAGCTCTAGGTTATTCACCTCTTAGGTGGGTAGGAGGTTTGAGTTTATTAGTCTGACTAGGGGGATTTATGACAAGACCGGTTGTGAGATAGGGAGGTTAGTGGCTATGGATTTGGTTTAAGAGGCTCTTTTTCTGAATTTGGTACACATTTACCTTAATGAAGAATCAATGTCATTGCCTTGGTCTCCCTTTCACATTATACTTGGTAGCGATGCAAGAGCTAAAACTTTGTCCAAAGAGGCTAAGTAGCTTTGATAAGGCCTGTTTGGTTAAATGAAGACTTGATGAGTAAAAAATTTACTTTGCAATGAATTTTCCTTTTATGGTGTAGTTAGATCCACAGCATGTGCTCACAGGTATGATTTTCAGAAAGATAGCTTAGTATTTCTTTTCATTCCTCTAGCTTCTTTAAAAAATGAGACACAAACCAGACACCTTAGTTTTTAGCTCTAACTTCCAATGTCTGTTGGTGTGAAGATTCAGTACAACATGAGATACCAGCACTTAGCACTTTGTTTGATGAAATTCTAGTCTTTGGGGTATGGTAACTGAACAGGGCTAGTATAGATAGGCCTTCAACCCTTTGCTTAAGTGTAAGCTTTTGTGTGGGTATTCCAGGGATATGTTGATGTCTCCCTTTATTGCAGGAAGGATAACTCTGGCAGTGGCCTTCCTGAATGCTGGTTGAAAGGTGGCTTGATCTTGATGGACTTGCATGAGTCTTAGGGATGGACAGGCAGAACAATGGAGCAGGACTCTCACTGTCATCTCTCACCTTGCAGTGACTGACCTGGACATCAAATTTCAGTACCGTGGGAAGGAGTATGGGCAGACCATGACCGTGAGCAACCCCCAGGGCTGCCGGCTCTTCTATGGGGACCTGGGTCCCATGCCTGACCAGGAGGAGCTCTTTGGTCCCGTTAGCCTGGAGCAGGTCAAATTCCCAGGTCCAGAGCATATCACCAATGAGAAGCAGAAGCTGTTCACCAGCAAGCTACTGGATGTCATGGACAGAGGACTGATCCTGGAGGTCAGCGGCCATGCTATTTATGCCATCAGGCTGTGCCAGTGCAAGGTGTACTGGTCTGGGCCATGTGCCCCATCACTTGTTGCCCCCAACCTGATTGAGAGGCAAAAGAAGGTCAAGCTATTTTGTCTGGAAACATTCCTGAGCGGTGAGTCTTTTTCCCAGAAGGCTGATAGTGGGAATTGCTCCCTGGAAGTTTATCTTCCTCCATTCTTCCCTTTCTCCTCCCTCCTTTTTTGGCCCAGCAAAGATCTCAACCAAAATATATATTTTTTTTCGGGAGGAGGTCAAAGGAGAAGAAAACCCAGGTTCCAGAAAATGAAAGCAACCTAAGCAATTAAGATGGGAGTTCCGCTCCAAGGCTGTATACTTGGAAGTTAATTGTAGACTGATTATGACTCCTCAGTGGCAGAAGAGGGAGGCAGACTTGTCATTAATCTCCAAGTGTTACCAGCTTATATTTAACTTTGGAAGGTGACTCTGTTCATCATATTCAGCAAAAAAATATACTCTTTTGGGGAAATATTTGAGTGGTGAATTTAAGCAGATATTTCTAGGGAGAGTATTGAGATGTGAATTTCACAATGTGATTTGAACCCCAAGTCTAGATCAATGATGTATAATAGAACCCTCATAAATGATGGAAATGTTCTATATTAGTGCTGTCCAATATGGTAACCACTAGCCACTGGCCACTGAGCATGCAAATGTAACTAATGTGGTCAAGGAACTATTTGATTTTAATTAATTTAAAATTAATAGCCACATGGCTACTGCATTGGGCAGCACGAATATGGTATTTACCAAATGGATAGGGACTGACTCAATTTACCAAACTTTTTCTTCTGCAGATCTCATTGCCCACCAGAAAGGACAGATAGAGAAGCAACCACCATTTGAGATTTACTTATGCTTTGGGGAAGAATGGCCAGATGGGAAACCCCTGGAAAGGAAACTCATCTTGGTTCAGGTGAGGGGATAAGGATATGTCAACAACTCTTCTTTTTGTCAGTACAAGTCTCAATTGAGCACCCATCAACCTGCATGTGTTTTAATCCCATCAAATGGGATACCCGACTCAGGTTTTGTGTGGTAGAACCAAGCTGGGATGTGAGGTTCTTAAAATAGGAAATTGATTTAGTGAACTTTATCTTTCATTCTCTTACTGACATTAGAATCTTCCTGAAACCTTATAAGATATGACTCTTGCCAAATTTTCTTATAAAAAAAACCTTTTGAGTTGTTTTAATGAATGTAACCTTATTCTAGGAGTGTCAGCAAGGCCACTTGGGCTTGGGCCCCTGTGTTGTGCAAAATAGATGGCATTTGGTCTTGCTAAGTAAGCAGTCATTTATTTAGGCATGTGGTGTGATGCTACATCTAGATTCTCTACCTTCAGTTGAACCAACTTCTAGAGTGAACCTTGGCAAGATGGTCCGGAGAGACGAAAGTGTATCCTGTATCTAGACATGAGAGTGGGGGGCTTCCTCAGGGCCTGCTTGGTCTTCTCCTTCTTGCTATTTAAAAATAACTTTTCCTGAGCACCTATGTGTATGCTCTGTTTCCTGAACAGGTCATTCCAGTGGTGGCACGGATGATCTATGAGATGTTTTCTGGTGATTTCACACGATCCTTTGACAGTGGCAGTGTCCGCCTGCAGATCTCGACTCCAGACATCAAAGATAACATCGTTGCTCAGCTGAAGCAGCTGTATAGAATCCTTCAAACCCAGGAAAGCTGGCAGCCCATGCAGCCCGCCCCCAGCATGCAACTGCCCCCTGCCTTGCCTGCCCAGTGATCACGAATGTCATTTTCTCTCTCTCTCTCTCTCTTTTTTTTTTTTTTACAATACTGTATATATGAATTTTTTTAAATATTCGGATTTAACCAGCTTTTAAATCTGTCTTCTAACAATGTTAGAAATCTATGACTCTCCAAATGTGCCTCTCTTTAAAGTTGATTTAATTTATGGAAAAATCACCCTTCAGAATTTCCTTTTCTTTTTTAAACTGTTAGTATGATGTATAGAAGGAATTTTGGTCTGGGATTTGGACACCAGGGTTCTAGCTGCAGCTTGCTTCTAATATGACCTTGAACCAGTCATTTAACCTCTGGCCTTCAAATGTATCACTTGTAAATAAATCAGGTTTGGAATGTTGCCCGAAATTGCATTCAGCTTTAAAATTCTGACTCAGTTAACTTGTACAAGGCAAAACTGCCTGGATCAGAACCTTTCTGCATTGTTCATGCACCACATTTTTTCCTTGCTTTCATTAAAGTTCCCTCAAGCACTGATCTGGCCAGGGTTGAGCTCTGTTTGACCTGTTCTGCTAGTATAGTAAACTGGCTCCCTGATGGGGGAAGGCAGGAGGAAGAGGAGCTGACTGGTTGCTTAGCAACGGAGCTTGATATCTAAATAGAAATGGGTGCCAAAGTCTGAAAGTCACCTGACCTGTAGAGCAAAAGCTCATAAATTGAGCTTCTTAAAGGGAAGCTGATGACACAGAAGCCTGGGGATTCTGTGAATGGGCCAGAATCACCACTTGAATGCCACTTCATGCATGTTATGGATGACCCCACGTGACTCAGTGGTAGGCCTTAGATGTAGGGGCTCTTTTTCTTGTTCCTTCTTTGAGGAAGACCTAGGAGTGAACTGACCATCTAAGGTATACTCCTGGCTACAAAAGGGACAGTTTTTCTTCCTTGGAGAGTTTGAAGAGTCTTCCCATCATTTGGATTTTTGCATTTGGGAGAAATGAGGTGTTGGGTGTGTTAAGGCCAGGGAGAAGAAGGGTTGGGCAGTGCTCTTCTGGAAAAGGCTCACCTAGCACAAACCTACTCATTTCCCTTGCTAGGGGAGGTGTCCAGGTATGAACAGTGAAGGTGAGGAGTACATGGTGTGGAACACTGCAGTGTCTCAAACTGGTATTATCTAGTAACTTTCCTTAGCTCCTGTCCCTTCTCTGCCTTTCTCTTTAAGATGAAATTATGCATGATTTAAACTCTAATGCCTAAATGGAAAATGAGATACTAATCTTTGATCGCAGGTCTCAGTCCTCTTGAATACTGATGTCTGTGTCAGGTCATAGTTAAGAAGCCCACTTATACCCTTAAACTAAACCACCTCCTACTAGGGGAATTCTACACCCCTATGCCTTTTTTATTTTTTGTTTTGAAATAGGGTTTTGTTAGGTTGCTAGAGTCTTGCTAAATTGCTGAGGTTGTCCTTGAACTTGTGATCCTCCTGTCTCAGCTTCCCAAGTACTGGGATTACAGGCATACATCACCATGCCTAGTGGTAAGTAGATTTTTTTCTTGTTACTGGAGATTGAACCCAGGGGCATTCTACCTTTGGGGTACACCCCAGTGCTTTTTATTTTTTTATTTTGAAGCAGGGTCTTGCTAAGTGGCTGAGGATCTTTGCTAAATTCTTGAGGCTGTCCTTGAACCTGTGTTCTTCCCATTTCAGCCTCGCAAGTATTGGGATTATAAGCGTGTGCCACCACTGTGCCTGCTTCTACTTTTCTAATAACTGAAAGTTGGGCTAGCTTTAAAGAATTAAAAGCTAACTGGGCGTGATGGCACAACTGTTAAATATGAGCTGGCTCCTTTCCTTTCTTGAAGTGCTAATAGTCAGGCTTTCCATCTTGATGGGAGGCAGATGAGATGAGCTGGTAAAAAGTTTTGAAAATAGTGTTCAGAAGTGTCAAGAAGGACTGAGCTTTCAGTATGTGATTATAGTGAAAAGTTTGCTAAAGTGTTAGAGGGATGGATGCATGAGTGCTTTTATGTGGTTTTTCCCTAGAGAGCCCAGTTTCTTATTTTGAATTTTCTTCACAATGCTGGGAGAATGCATCATGGGATCTCTGATCACCTCCCATACTGTTTCCTCTGATTTTGATAGCTACCAGGTGTCTTTCCTTTCTTAAGTACTCAGTCTTCTATCTCGTTTGGTAGCTACACCACTTGCTCCCTAGGTGTTTTTTTCTCTTGCCTTCACCTTGCTTAAGACTGGGAAAGGAGTTAGACTCTCACCAATTCTTCCTTTTTCTCACCTTGCACCAGTCCACACTATATTAATTCAAAGTTAAAAACAACCAACTATAGGTAAATTGGCAGGTAAGTGTTGGATCTGGACTGGTCCCATCCCCATATAGTTAGGTCCCTGATTATATGTTCCCATAGCACCCTTAACTTTCATTCTGAATAATCTCATGTCTTAGAATTGTTCAGCATGTGTCCTGCTTGACTACAAACTTGAAGGTGAAGATTGTCTTGGTCTTTGCTGTCAGTACCTAGAACAGTGTCTTGATAGTATTTTCAAATATCTGTTGTTGTAATAATTGAGTGAACTACACAAGCCTTCCATTTGAGGGATTTACTGCTAACCACCAAGAGGAAATAAAATAAATATTGAAAACTTCTAAAAGTAGAGAATAGTTGTATCAATATATGCATATAGTTGTATCAATATCTAGTCTGTACTTCTGATTCCCTCTGAGCTAAGAACCAGAGTTAGGGTGGCAACCCCTACAAGCTGGTCCTCCTTCCACAATGGACTCTTTACTCTATCATCTTCTTTTATAGTCTGAAGATACCACCAAGGCAAAGCCAGGAGCTAAACCTCCAGTATAGGCACCTACAGTTTCCTTAGTCTCTATTCTGCCGCTGCTGCAGATACTGTGGTTTTTCTCAAGGAACTCTTTCCCCTCGTGATTTGGGTCAAATTACTTTTCTCTAATAATGACGTGACCGAAAAGCTTCTGGATCTTCGTTTCTCATTTGGAATCAGCGAACGATTCCTAGAACTTGAGCTCCACGAAGGTGGGGTTTTTGTCTGTTTTGTACAATGCGATACCTCCAGAGCCTCGGAACATGCCTAGGAGATACTAAGAGATATCTGTCCTCCCTGGAACTCAGCCTATCGAATTTAGGATTTAGGGATGTAAAATTTTAAAAAAAAAAGCTTTACCGTACCACTCACAGGTGAGGATATTCTGCAAAGTATGCCAGTTGTCTCGGTATGTTTCGTCTGGAAGGAAAAGCGCTGTTGCCCAAACAAATTAAAAAGGGTTTATTAAATCCTGAATGCCCTGTTTCTAGCTTCTTAGTCAAGTGTGTCTAGACTCCGTAACACAAGCAAGGCATGCCGCTAAGCAAACTGAGGGCAGCAACAGAGAGCCTCCTTCAACAGGTTTCAGTATCTTTTGTCCACTTCCGCCCCTCCCAGTTCCTAGGCAGACGGGCGGGGCCCGCTCCAGTCTGGCCGGAAGGGGCGGGCCACACCGGCTCATACTTCCGCCACGCTATAGGGCGGTCTTGCCAGTGGTTTTAACGCGAGGCGCGCGAGCGAACTGAATGACGTCACGGAAAGGGGAGTGGGCGGGGCTCGAATGGGTGCGCTTGCGCAACAGGCTGTTTTCGTTGGCCGGTTGCTGAGTGGGTTTCAAGGGTCCTACGCAGTAGTCGGGCGGGATTTCTAGTGTTGTAGCGGAACGCGGGGGACTATCCACCTTCCCAGCAGTAAGCAGGAAACCGGAAGGAGTTCCCGAGCCCGCGAACCTACAGCGGAAGTGGAAGTAGAACGTACGTGGGGAAGACCTCAACCTTATTTAAGTCACTAATGTCAGGTGTGCCGTATATGTGTTGGAGGAACCCAATCTTCCCACTAAAACCTAATCTCAAGAATGTTTTTCCCTAAAGGAAAAGACAGGATCAGTAGAAGTTAAAACACAAACTTGCCGTTTTAGACCGTTTAATTTATTTATATTTATGTCTTAGGTTGAGGTGGTTAGTCTACGTTCTAGTGTATGTTAGTTGAATCATATTGCTATTACAGCTATTTTCCTTTGCGGAAAGAGAAGTAAGTTAACGGTGGAAAGAATATGTTTGGATCCCAATGCTCTGCCCTAAAGGGCAGTTTGGGGTGAAATGTGAATTTTGCCAGAGAGACTGTCTTACCTGTTTTCTGACCTAAACTCCTTAAGGTTAGAGTCCGAGAACATAATTGGCAACAGGCAAAATTTAGAATAGAAGCCAGAGATAATATAAATTTGGCCATAAGGCTTTATTTGGGGACACGAATTTGGGACTAAAGGAGACCAAATTAACTAGAGAAATCAGGTAGCATTGGTGACCTCATTTTGTCTGGCCTGGGTGAACCTTCCAAATTAGAGGAAGGACAAAATAACTCTGAGAAAATGCAGTAAGTCTTAATGGGAAGGTTGTTGATAGCTTTCCTGGTGTGTCACTGGTTGGTATTAATAATTTTCTGCTACTACTTTATTTCTAGGCTCTTCCTCAAGTATCTGGAACTGAGATGTGACCTAGGGAAGGGAATTGTGGTTAGCTAAAGAGGCCACGCTTGATGTTGCTTCCAGATCTCATGTCAACACTTCCAGATCCCATGTCAACACCGAGCCCTCAGCAGCTGATTGCAGTTGCTCAGCAGACCCTGGGTCTGGGAAAGAGAAAGGTTCCACCTCGAGCAGTCTGCCTTCATTTAGCAGGAGAGGTGCTGGCTGTGGCCTGGGGACTGAAGCCAGCTGTGCTGTATGATTGTAACTGTGCAGGAGCATTGGCGATCCAGAATTACCTGCAGAAGCTGCAGGGGTTGGGCTTCCTGACTCAGAGACTTCACATTCTTGAGATTGGAGAAAATAGTCTCATTGTCAATCCTGAGCATGTATGTCAGCACCTGAAGCAGGTGCTGCTTGGTACTGTAGCCTTGGTGGATGTTTCCAGCTCACAACCCCACCCTACTATCTGTTCCCTGGATGAGCGTCAGGACTTGAAGGCCCTGGTGGATGAGATCATCACTCATTTGCAGGGGCTACAGAGGGACCTTTCCCTAGGAGTCTCCCACAGCAGGCTCCATTCCTCAGACTGGAATCTCTGTACTGTCTTTGGGATCCTCCTGGGCTATCCTGTCTCTTACACTTTTCACCTGAACCAGGGAGATGATAACTGCTTAGCCCTGACACCACTACGGGTATTCACTGCCCGGATCTCGTGGCTGCTAGGTCAACCTTCAGTTCTGCTCTATTCCTTTAGTCTCCCAGAGAGCTTGTTCCTCGCCCTGAGGAACATTCTAAGTGCCTGGGAGAAGACCCTCAGAACTCGATTTAGGACTCAGAATGACTTTGCTGACCTCAGCATCTCTTCTGAGATTGTCACACTGCCAGCTGTGGCCCTCTGATTTTAAAGCTCCTCCCATGTAGAAGGTATTCAATAAGTAATCATCTCTGGGTTGGGGATATCAAATAGGAGTCATTTGAAGTGCCAATAGGACACTAGGAAAGGATGCTCTAATTAATTGGCCACATTGTGAACAGAAATAGGTGATGGTTGTGGTAGCATTGAAACATATATTTGCCATTTGTGTACAGCAGAGGTATCTCTTAGGATAAGCGACAGAAAGAAAGAGATGGTGGGGAAAAATAAAGTGTGTGGAAGACAAGCAGTATGCCCTTCTGTGGTAGCCTGCCCTATGTGGCTAGAATCTTTTAAGAAAGGAAAAGGACTGAATGTTTCTGCATGTTTTTGGACTGCCAACTAAATTGCACTAAGGAGAGCAGGCCAGGATGCTTACGTGTTATACTTGTGATGTGACATTTAGAAATAAACCAAAAGTTCCAAGGAATAGTTTGGTGAACTGAAGTTTATTTACAGTAGATTAAAAAATAAAAATGTTGGAAATCCCTATTCAGTTGGAGGGAAAACCCAAACTGTAAAGTACCCAAACTTTTCATGACTTTTTCACTGAGTTATTTGCTTCTGATCGTTACCACAGGCAGCTGTCACAAGTTACTCAGAGCCTCAGATTGTCTTTGTTGGCCAGGAACACTGCCAGAGCTGTAGCAATCAACACAATCAGCATTGGGAGCCACTGGCCACATCGCCTCTGTGTGGAGGGAGAGGAGGGAGAGGAAGACAGTCATGAGTCCCTTGGAGAAAATATGGGCAAAAACAATCCTTTGCATTCTAGCCCAGTGAAAGTTGCTGGCAGAGAAAAAGCTTTTTACTTTAGTGTCTGTCCTACTTTCTGTCACCTCATTTGAGATAAAATCACTTTACTAATGGTCCCTAGCCCAGGGAACCATATCCAGAAGGGCCAGATTTTTTTTTTTTTTTTTTTTTCCGGTACTGGGGATTGAACTCAGGGGCATTCTACCTCTGAGCTATACCCCCAGCCCTATTTTGTATTCTTTATTTTGAAACCGGGTCTCGCTAAGTTTCTGAGTGCCTCACTAGGTAGCTGAGGCTGGCCTCGAACCCGGATCCTTCGGTCTCAGCCTCCCAAATGCTGGGATTACAAGTGTGCGCCACCACGCCCAGCTAGGGCCAGATGTTTGAATGCTGATAGGAACAATCAAGGGTAGGAAATATCTCAGCAAAATTATTCTCAGTCTGGTGTGGTGGCACATGCCTGTAATCCCAGTACTTGGGAGGCAGAGATGGGAAGATGGCAGGTTTAAAGCCAGCCTCAGCAACTTAATGAGACCCTGTTTCAAAATAAGAGTAAAATAGGGCTGGGGGTGTAGCTCAGAGGTACAGTGCCCCTGGGTTCAATCCCCAGTACCACAAAAAAAAAAATTTTTTTTCTTCACTTGCTTCAGTAATTTTGCTCCCTGGCCTTTCCTTGTCATTATGCTCATGACAGACTAAAAGAACACTCTTTCAGACTTGAGCTGTAATACAGGTTGAGTTTCCCTTATCTGAAATGCTTAGGATCAGAAGTATTTCAGATTTTGGAGTTTTTAAATTTTGTAATATTTGCACAGACTTTACCAGTCAAAATCCCCAAAACTCTGAAATGCTTTGAAATCTGAGACTTTTTGAGCATCATGTCCATGCTGCAAAAATTTCAGATTCTGGATTTTCAGATTAGGGATGCTCAACCTGTAGTAAATCCCTCAGGCCGCAAGGGTTCTGTGAAAGTTAGGCCTGGGTGCATGAGCCAGTGTTTCCTGGTTGCTGTACTGTCAGCATAGTAGAAACCAAGCAGTGGGACAGGATGACCAGATGTTGGTGTGGGCTGGCAAATTTATCTGCAAAACGTGGCTAAAAAGGGAACTCTCCCACCATCATTTAGGGCTGCACGGGAGGATAGACTCTCTTACTCTGGGTGCTGGTTGCTGGCTGTGGTTCAGATCTTCTCGACAGTGCTGTAGCTTACGCAAGCAGGAGAGGTACTCATCACTGAGGTTGTCTAACTCCGAATGCAGTTCTCTGCACTGGGGAGAATATCACCAAAGTCATCACCACCAATTCTGTCCGGGACAGAACTCAGGAAGGGGAGACTACCCTGATTAAGGTATTCCTTCAGTCATTTTGAATGAACCATTCTCCCTTCTTAGCCTTCCTTGGGATTTCAGTTTGCCTTTCTGCTGTCTTACCTGGTTTGTCTGGAATGTGTTCATTTAAATGATTGACTGTACTGCATATGTTAAATTTTATACATGTAATTGCTTTCTTGTGACAGTATGTGCAGGTGCTTTGTAAATGGGAATACCAAAAAAAAAAAAAGAATCCCTGTGGTCATACTATCACTATTTAAACTTTGAAATCTCTGCTCTCTGGCTGCCTCTCAACAGTTTGCCCTGCTGCTTGTGTGTGAGAGCCCCTCATAATCCTAGGTCAACCTCTCACCTCCTTTTCCTTGGCCTGGAGCTGCAAATTCTTCTTCTGCAACTGGTCTCTGAGATGCCAGTCTTTCTCCTTCCCAGTGCCCTCAGGCTCCACTTCATTGTGGGAGGGCTTTGCATTCCACACAGGCAAAGCCTGATCTAGAAAATCAGCCAGATTCTCAGTGATAGGAAGGGCCCGTCACTGAGGGAGAACCCCGAGGAGTGGGAGAAGGGGAGGGATCAGGAAGGGCCTTTGGATAGACAGAATGGAACAACACTCTGTCTTAAATAATTTCCATTGGGACCCTGCTCAGCCTGAACAGACACCTGGAATTTGAGCCCTTTGAGGGCAAGATTGATATTTTACTTTTCTTTGTATTTACCAGCTTTGTCCAGTTCTTTTAGTGAATACTGAATAGTTGAATTTCTTTGGTTGTATGTGACATATTTTCTGTTTTGTGAGGTAAGTTTGCTGAATGTTTAAGTGTAATTCCTTTTATGTCCACATTTCAACATCCTGGAAATGTCAGCCATCCTAGAATTTATCTAATGTGGTTAAAGATGGCTTTTAGTCTTAGTCTTGGAAAAAAGAGCTTTGGATGAAGAGTTAGAAGTTCTGAATTATATAAAAAACAAACATAAAAAAAAACAAGTTCTGGATTCTTGTTTTAATTCTATCATTAAGTTGTATGACCAGAGAGACCTTCAATTTTTTATCCAGAATATATGGGCATAATAATTTCTGCCTTTTTAATACTATATCTAGTGATTATGAGGAGAATATCAAGGCTGTGTGTTGTGGGATAGTGAGGAGGAGCTATTGCCTCCACTGTATATATGATGGAGTCTTCTCAGGAAGCTTGAGCAGCAGACTAGGGCTAAAGTGAGATGACTCTTGCTACATGGTTTGGGGCTGGGAAGTTGGGTGTGTTTTGGAAAGTCAAGTGTGTAAAAATTGACATGAAATCCTGAGTTCAAAAATCAATTTATTGAAATGTTCAACATAGACATATATTTTCAGAAAAAGTAGAAATCCTTTTTCACAATGTATATACGTCTCAATATAGAAGGTTAACTACTTCATGTGTCCTCAGGGCCAATAATCAGTCCTTAAAAGATTCCTGTAAATTCCTGACTTAACAGACTCCCAGAACTGGATAGAACTTCAAGAGGTCATGTAGTCCATCCCCCCGCCTCTAGGCAGGCAAGGAAAGAACAAGATTTTAGAATTGTTGGTAGTAAATATGCTGACCTTTCCTTAAGAGTTTCTCCTGTTCCTGAAGCTGTAAGGATTGACTCTGAAGCAGACCTGTTGGAAAACACAAGGAATTTGTACTAGCAGATTTACTGCAAAGAACCTCCTTTCAGACCTTTGCTTAGAACCTTAATTATTAAAGATGTTCCCATCTGTTAATTTTGTGCTGCCAAATTTATATGTTGAAGTCCTAACCTCCAGTCTGAGAATGGGATTCCTTGGAGACTGAGTCTTTGTTAGTGGTAATCCAGTAAAAATAAAGTCATTAAGGTGGACCCTAGTCCAAATAATTTTTGTCCTTTTAATAAGGGGAAATTTGGATACAAACATAGGGGAGAAGTTGGCTATCTACAAAGCCAAAGAAAGAAGCCTGGAACAGATCTTTTCCTTAAGGCCCTTGGAAGGAACCAGCACTAATGGCACATTCATTTTGGACTTCTAGCTTCCAGAACTGTGAAGCAGTGCATTTCTGTGTTTCAAGTTATCCAATCCTTTCTTCTTTGTTACAAATATAGTCTCCTTTTGTCTCTTCCTACCATGTATTTATCTTCCAAGTCTTTGCTTAAATGTCACTGTAGAAGAAAAGCTTTCCCAGGTGACCCTATATAAAATAGTGATTATTTTCCCTTTATCCTGCCTTTTTTTCTTCATAGCAATTATCATGACTTGACATATATTAATTTTTTCACACACCAGACTACTGTGGACTGTAGATCTTATTTAGAATGTAAGCTTCACAAGAGAAGGAGGAACTATCAGTTTTACTAATTATTGTATCCTCAGTGCATATATATATGGTGCCTGATACTTAGTAGGTGCTCAATAAATCCTTATTTTCTGAACCATTCCTATAGAGAAAGATCCAAGTGACACATTCATATACATAAGAAAAGACCAAGCTGGGCATGGTAGCACACATGCGCTTGTAATCCCTGCATTTGGGAGGCTGAGACGGGAGGACCTGGGTTCGAGGTCATCCTCAGCTACCTAGGGAGGCATTCTGCAGCTTAGTGAGACCCTGTTTCAAAATAAAGAATAAAAAAAAAAATAGGGCTGGGAATGTAGCTTGGAGGTAGAATGCCCCTGAGTTCAATCCCCAGTACTGCAAAAAGAAAGAAAGAAAGAAAGAAAGAAAGAAAGAAAGAAAGAAAGAAAGAAAGAAAGAAAAGACCTACCCTAGAAAACCCAGTACTTTAAGAAAGTCTGTAATTGTAGTTGCAAGTAGTTGTCATTGGTATTGAAGGAGAAAAGCAGAAGGGAAGAAAAAGAATAGAGACTAACTTATAACTTGTGAAGAGCTATGTAAATGACCACACTTTATAAGAAGTAGGTCTGGACATGCACAGAGGGAGGAAGATATGCCAGAAACTGGGTTCCTGGTCCCTCCTCTGAATGCCTTTTGTGGAGCAGGAGCCCTAGGAACACCAAAAAGCCACCTGTGCTTGTTTGCAAATCTGGAAAAGAAACTTACTGTGCAACTGCTGTACTCTGGTTACCAGGGCAAGTTTCTCCTCCTCTGACCTCTTTATTTGATCTGAAAATGAAATTGTGCAAAACAAAATAGGAGAACACAGCTTAATGATCTCAACACCTGAGTGTGAAAAGTAGTAATAGGAACTGTCTTGTCTGTGGCCTCTGATAGGGGTCAAGTGGAAGTTGCTCTGTCTTCTGCTTGTCCCCGCCATGTACCTCATCAATGACCAGGGTGTGCATCAATATGTTGGGTCCTGTAAAGGGTTGTATTTACACACTGTCTGGTCCTTTCTCAGCAGACATGGGCTGTGACTGGGAGACCTTCACTCTGCCTTGTGTTTGAAGTGAGATTTCCTTTTCAAATTAGGAATGTGGTCTTGGCATATATGACTAATAAGGGAGCAGCTGTGATCTGGCCCAGAGGGATGGGCTGGAGAAGAGAGCTCATACAACAAGATCCTCTGGTGCAGTGAAATTAATTTTCATCTTGGATGATTAAAATAACCCTGCCTTTCCCTCAAGGTAAAATGAAATCATAGGGCCAAGCAAACAACTGAAGGCAGAGGCTTTTTCTCCACCCAGCTTCCTTTCTCTGAGCTCACTCAGCCTTGGTTCCTATGTTCCCCTGGCCTCCAGGGAGAGGGTACCTCGTAGGTCCTGGGTATCCGAGTTGTACAGGTCTCTGTCCCCTTGCAAGCATTCAATCTTGGCCTGCAGTTCCTGGTGCTCATTCTCCAGAAGCTGCAGGGCCTGGCTCATCTGTGAGTCTCTGCTGTCTGCTCCCTGCAGGGAGTAAGCAGGGCAGCAAAGAAGCAGGTCAGTGTTGGGTGGAGGAAGGGAGCAGGTCCCATGGAAGAAGAAAATTATTGAAAATTGTAGAATTTTAGAAATAGGGCTGTTGGGGAAATAGAAAAACAGGGACTTTTTTTTTCCTTTTCTGTTTTTCACATTTTTAAACTATACATTAGACTTGATATTCACAAGGGACTTCTAACACCTTGATAAATCTCCAAATACAGGCATATCAACTCATAACTTTTCTAGATGTTTTCTTTTTCTATTCTCATCCTAGCACTATCTATTGTGGGGGTGGGGGGAGAAGCTTAGGGGAGGGAGTTAAAGCCATTTTTCCTAAAGAATGAAGTTAAGAAAAAAAAAAAAAACCCTTCTTAAGAATTGTCTTGTAGTTGGTGTGAAGAAGAGAACAACAGAGGTAAAGATGTGCATTTAGATAGTGTCACTCCAGTGGACACTTGGTTCATTTGCACCAATAGTGCAGATATCCTTACTGAAATGAAAACTATATTTCAGAGCCAAACAGTGAGTCTGATACACAGTGGGCAGTGAATGAGGAAGTGAAATCCAGATGCTCTCAGTTGCCCTTGGGGCCCCCAACCCAGGATCAGCTTTTCTATTTCTCCTCCTCCTCTCCCCATCCCCAGCGCCTGGTACCTGTAGTTTAGACTGCAGCACATGGAGCTGGCTCTCCAGCTCCCTGTGCTGGGTCCCTAGGATCCTCCAGTCCTCCTTCAGAGCCTCGTACTGGCTCCTCCACTCTTCACACTTCTTCTCTGCCAGGGCCAGGGACCTCTGCACGAGATCAGAGAGAAGGGGTTCCAGTGGAGGCCTCTCTCCCAAGGCAGAGGCTCAGCAGAAAAATGGAGAAAGCACACTGTACCCCCACCATTTGTGTATTTTATTTTATTTTGTACTGGGGATTGAACCAGGGGCGTTCTACCTTTGAGGTGTGGAGCCCTTTTTATTTTTCACTTTGAAACAGGGTTTTGCTAAGTTGCTGAGGGTGTTGCTAAGTTACTAAGGTTGGCCTTGAATCTGCAGTCCTCTGGTTCAGCCTCCTAAGTACTGGGATTACAGGTGTGTGCCACCATGCCTGGTCATTTATGTATTCTATATTAATAAATGCAAGGTGTGTTTGATGAGGAGAAGGTTCCAGGCCGTTGTGCAGCTGGCTCCCCTGCTTCCCAGAGCTGCTCTGGGGGTCCCTGGCCCCAAGAACCGTACAGCCTTCCCACCTGTGTGCTCTGCAGTTGCTGCTCTGCACTCATTTTCTCCTCCAGCACTTTTTGCAGCGACTCCTTGGCCTTCTGCTCATAGCTGTTCTTCTGGTCCTCCATCTCCAATAACACCTTTTTCATTCCCCAAGGGGAATATTTCTGTAAATTTGATGCAGTTCAACAAATACATATTAAACTTCTGTGTGCCAAACTCTGAGCTGGGATATAGAAATGAAAATTTGGTCCTTGCCCCCAGGGCAGAGATACCAGCAACCTGGGCTAGAGAGCTGAGCATGGAGAGTCCCTCGGGCGATGTGTAGTAAGTGCCAGAGGATTTCTGTTCTTTGTTCCCTAGGCCTTCCACAGGCTTTTGAAATCCAACATGTCCAAACAACTCATCTTTCTAGATCTGCACCTTTCTCCTGGGCCTCCTTTCTCAGTGACTAGCATCATTACCCAGCTAATCTCCCAAACCCTAAACCAGGGAGTCATCTTTAATTTCTCTCTCCTTTTCTCCCAGTATTTAGTTGGTCACTGAACCATGTCGTCAGTTTCCTGAACAGCTCATGCTTGTCTTCTCTCTGTCCTACTGCTATTTCTTTAATTCTGTAATAATACTATTACATCAGTTAATGTGGTAGTCTCTCTTTAGAACCTTCTCAGAGGGTTCTTTCTAACATGCAAGTCTGATCATGCTACTTCTGTTGTAAATCTCTCAGTGGATCCTCGGTGTCCTAATGATCAGGGCCAAACTGATAGACATGGCTATTTACAGTCCAGTCTTTCCTTCCATGCTACCTCTGCCCAAGCTAAACTGCTTGCACATCCCCTAAACTCGGTGGGTTTGTCCTCTGCCACTGCCCAGATAGTTTCTTCTGGCAGGGGTCTCCTTACTCTTTCTCCTGGTTAACCTTTACACATGCTTAAAATTCAGCCCAAGTATCATTAGTACTGAGAAATCTTGACTAACTACCCCATCCCCCAACTCCTTATGAGTTATGTAGTTTTTCTTAGTATTCACAGAGTATACCTGCTCCATTGTTCTCTTGATTGTCTTACTGGATTAGAAACTGTTTCAGAGCAAGAGGCATGCTGTTGCTGCTTAAAAAAAAAATCACTGTGGCCTCAGGGATCTGAGAAATACCTAGTAAACTCAACTAATATTTTCAAGTGAGTGCATTTGCATTTTAAAATTTCTCCTGGCTTCAGGATCCAGAATGAGATGACAACAGATTTGCAAATTCACTGGGGTTGCCTTCCCCATGCCCTTTGCCTTCATGCCCTGTGATTTTGGGGAAGCCAGGCAGCATTTACTGTCAGTTCTGGATTACTGCTTGGGCAAGCAATAATCTAGATAATGAAAATTTAGGTATCAATATGAATAATTTACGTTTAACTTTGAAATTGTCTGAAAATTTGGATTTACATGTGGATGAGTCTTGTGTTTTCATTTAAAATCAGATCCAGGAGTGACTGAATGAGGTCATACATGGGGGAATGTCTCAGTTATTGGACTTAACCATGCTGGTCTCTATCCAGTTTCATTCCCCATTGAAAAGAAATAGATTGGCATTCTGTTTTATAAATCAGTCTCTTACATGCTTGATTGGCATTATTTACTTTATAGAAACATAACAAAGCAGGTCATAATGAAAAAATAAAACTTGTGGACCAAGAAACTTATAGACTACATAAATTATCCTCCTGCAAGACTCCAATTATGCAGTCAAGACTACCTTATCTCTCTAACTCCAAACTCAAATGTGAAAACTGATTTCTTGCTGCTTTTTGTAATTCAAGATAAGGCCAAATGAAGAGATTACTGAAGCTGGGTAATAACATTATAGAAGAGACAAGAGTCACACTTTACTTTCTTTCAGAGGTTACTATTAGAAAACAAAAAATTGTCCATGAAATGAAAATCATTTTGCTAAGCTTTTTTATAAATTGCAACTCATCTGTTTAAAGATTGGGACCTGTGAAGGTTAGCTGGGTAGTGTGAGTCTTTACCAAGGGCATTTCTGTACAGTTTGAGGTATTTTTAGGGTTCCCCTGAAACTAATAAAGTATTTAGTGCTGGGATTCCTTTCCAGGATGCAAAGGGAAGGAAACTGAGAGAAAAGAGGGACGGTGGAGATAGTGATATGGCAAATTAGGGACCAAAGTGAAAATGGCCAAGCCAGAAGTGGGTAAGAATAGGTGTGTTAATCTCTATTTGGCAGTGTTTCTAGAAAGAAGGATTGAGTTCAAGCATTCTTCTCATTTAATTCTAGATTCATAAGCTGGAAGTATACTCCAGAATACTTACTTGAGTACAGGTATAGAGCTGGTTTTCCAAGGACCTTAGTTTGCCCTTCAATTTGTCTTCATTAAGCTGTCCCTGGAGCAGATGGGAGGAGTTAATAAACTTGGGCCAAAATATTATCCACAAAGAGAGTAACTCTATAATCCCAGCCCACTGCCCAGCACGTGGTCACTGCTTAAACAATGCTTATGGAACTGAATTCTTTCAAGAGTGTAGGGAACAGCAAAGATGAGAAAGAATGTTTGGGAAAGAGGACCTTTTTTGAGAGGCTGAGACAAGAGGACTGCAAGTTTGAAGACAGTCTTAGAAACTTAGTGAGACCCTGTCTCAAAATAAAAAGGGCTGGGGATGTAACTCAGTGGTAGGGCATCCCTGGGTTCAATTTCCAGCACTGCAAAACAAAACATAACAAAACAAAAAACAAAACATATCTTCTCTTTCTGTAGACTAAAACAAGGTCCCCAAAGTTCTCTTTTTACTTTGAGGTACTCTAATATGGGGCCACTGGAAGAAAATTTTCTAGGCTGCTTGCCGCCTCCCTCCCTCGCTCCCTCCCTCCTTCCCTTTCTCCCTTCCTTCCTTCCTTCCTTCCTTTATTCTCTCTCTCTCTCTCTCTCTGATTCATTAACCCCCTGCCTCCCTTTCCTGTCTAGGCACTTCTATACTCCTCACTTCTTCTCAGTCTTGTGCCTGGACTTTACCTATAAAGTGTAGGCCACTAGAATTAAAAGGCCTCCCTTCCCAGGGGGAATATGTATTATCTCTCTTATTGCCTGCTATGGGCTAAATGTTACCCCCTCCCCCACACACATACACTTTATATGTTGAAGTTCCATCTCCCAGTACCTCAGAATGTAACCTTATTTGGAGATTGGGTCTTTAAAGAGGTACTTAAAAGTGAGGTCACTAGGGTGAGCCTTAATCCAATGTGACTGGTATCTTTTTTCTCTTTTTTTTTCTTTGTGATACTGGGGGTGGAACCCTGAGCTATACCCCCAGCCCTATTTTATTTTTTACTTTTAAACAGTGTCTTATTAAGTTGCAGAGGGCCTCACTAAGTAGCTGAGGCTGGCCGTGAACCAGTAATCCTCCTGTCTCAGCCTCCCAAGTTCTGGGATTACAAGTGTGCACCACCATGCCTGGCTGACTAGTATCTTTATAAAAATAGGAGATCAGGACACCAGGATATTCCAAAGTAAGACCAAGTGAAGGCAAGGACATCTGAAATCAAGGAGTGAGGCCACAGGAGAAACCAACCCGCTGATCTCAGACCTAGTCATCAGAACTGTGACAAAATGAGTATCTATTGTTAAAGCCATGCAGTTTGTAGTACTTTGTAATGGCACCCCTGACATTCAGTCATGAATGGTTAGGATTAGTGTCATGGCTCCACTTCCCCACTAGGATGCCAACGTTCCTGGATGCTAAGTTTCTTGTATAAAGTGGTATAGTATTTCATCTTCCCACATACTTAAAACTACCTCTAGATTGCACACATAACATAAATGCTATGAAAATTATTGTTATACTGTATTGTTTAGGAGTTAAGACAAAAAAAAAAAAAAACAACTTTCCAAATTCTTTTTTCAGTTATTTTTGATCTGAGGTTGACTGAATCTGAGGATGTGGAACTTGCAGATATGGAGGGCTAACTGTACTAACACACACACACACACACACACACACACACACACTCACGACTCAAGATGAGAAATTCCATAAGAAAGCAAAAAATGGAGGAAGAGATATTAAAACAGAGTGGGGGTGGAGCAGAAAGATATATTCTATTTATAAACTGGGTCAATCTAAAGGGATTTTCTTTTCTTTTTTCTCTCTTTTTACTTTTGTGGTGCTGGGAGTTGAACCCAGGGACTTGTGCATGCTAGGCAACTAATGACATTTTGGATATTGCAAGAGGGATGCAGATCTCAAGGCTGAGAGTGGAGAAAGGTGAGCAGGAAGAGCCGCCTTTTCAGTGCTTTTTTCGACTGTTTTTCAACTTTTCAGCATTTCAGCTAAGTACCTAACAACACCCTTGTTGCTTTGTTGTCCCTTCCACCCATAGACTTGTCCCTTTTTCACAGGTTGGGGTTTTGTTCTTCCAGCCTTGAGTTTTATTTCTATTTATTTATCTATCTGTGGGGGTAGGGGTACCATCAATGACAGCAAGCTTCCTGGAGAAAGGGCCATGGACCTCTTCAGCAGTAACTGGTTTTCATATTCTTTCTCTTTTTTCCGTCCAGGCCCTGTGGGACACTGGTGGGGTCTACAAATTCCACATGTCTTTAAGACCTAGGATGCTGTGGCCCTCCTCAGTTAGCCTGGATTCTTCCAACCCTTTTAGGGTTTCCTGTCTATAACGGTCTAGGGGCAGAAGAGGGGCCTCTGTTTTGAGGTCTGCCTCCCTGGATGAGTATCAGGGCGCCTGGGGGAGGCAGGAAGTGGTATCTCACTGCTCCTGTTTTGATCTTGTTTGGCTGATTCTTCTAACCATGGGGGCCAGGGGGTGCCCCCACCCTTTCTGCTTCCTGTGTTACTCAGCTGGGCCTTGCAAAAGCAAAAACTGTTGCCAAAAATAATTTCTTAAAGTGCCTCCTGCTATTAATGTTTTTCTCAATGTCCCATGTGAGCGAGAGAAAGAAAGAGAGCTGAGAATCAGGGATTTGGCATCCACAATAACCACAGAGCTTTTATGGGACAAATAAAAACTGGACAAACACTTGCAGTCTTTGGGCCTTGGAGTAACTGGTAAAAATGGATGCATTCCCCAGTGTGGCCTGCTCTTTGCCGGGCCATGGGTCCTGAAATCGACTGGCTCCACACTCACCTCCCCTGGCTCAGATCTTGCAACTCCATGCATTTTCTTTTGCCTAAACTCATACTTTGCAGAATGCAACCAAACCCACCAAGTTTAAGGATTATGTTTCTATAGTTTGGAAAGAAAATAGACTAAGGCAATATTTTAAAAATTCCCCCAGTCTTTCCTCCTTTCTGGATAGCTCCTCTCTCCCTGTTTTGTAGTATGGCTTTAAATCAGTATTTTGCCTCTTCCAACTATTTCTGTATTGTAGCCCAACCCCAAATTACTTTTCCATTCATGTTGCAATACAGACAATTCATGATAGTCCCTTTGGTGAGGAAGGGCCACCCAGGTCTGGGGCTTGAACGAAATCTCTTATCCACAGCTCTGCCTTCCCAGACTCCCAAGACAGGCGAGAAAGTTACAGCCAAGTTGTTACCAATGGTGTCTTTTCTTGGTCTGAGCCCCAGTTCTCCCCACAGTGAAGCCCAACATTACAGTATGTGGAAAGAAGCACTTCTTACAGGCCTGTTGCTCACCTTCTCACCTTCTAGGCAGTCACACTTCGGGAGCCGGAGGCTCAGAGGGAACGGTTACCCCCAGTGGAAAAGGGAGCAAGGTGGAGGCCATACACACCTGGTGCCGGTCTGAGGACTTCAGCTCCTGCTGCTCTTTGGTTTTCCCCTGCCTCTGATCTGTTCCCCAGAAACACCACCACCTCACCACAGAAGTACCAGCCCACAGCTCATCTGTCTGCTCTGTAGAGCTTACTTAAGGCTTGTGGCCAATCCCCTGCTGTGCTGTCATCTCAAAATCTCTCTTCCACTTTGCAGATCTTAAAACCCAATGGCGCCCTGCTACCGTTTTCCTCTTGCCCAAGGTAGAGTTTTCTCTACTGGCTGAGCTGTTTCTGCTCTGAAGGTTGGAGCCAGCCAAGGGTTCTCAGCAGCACTCCAGGGCCTGTGGTATCCAAAAGGCCAGAGTTAGCTTGCAGGTGGAGGCAACAGAGGGTACCAATCCTTGGGGTTTAATAGAGAGCTTGCTGTGAGCTTCTTTGCTCATAAAGCTGGAGATTCAAATTATGGAGGCCAAGTGGAAAAAATAAAGTATAAACTGGGCTGGATGTCAGAGTTCTAGTTCTGGCCACATTCATCCAATTATTTTTCCCAAATACCACAGACTGGTGCTGTCCTTTCATTGAAGCGGAGGCTGTCATGGGAGGGATAGAGAGTTAAATTGTCTGGTTTGGGGGGAAGCAAGAGCTTTCAACTGAGCAATCTGAGGCTATTTTTCTTAAAAACAGGAAGCTGGAGGCTTGGGGGTGGGGACGAAGATGAGAAGGGTGAAGATTGGGAGGGATGGGAAGAAAGGAAGGAGAAAACCACAGCCTGAGGAACTTATACTCTTAGATTGGAGCAAGCAAAAAATGTTTCTCTCTTGCTCGCTCTTGCTTTCATTTTATATATTTTATTTTGATACTGGGGATTGAACCCAGGGGCATTCTACCCCTGAGCTATACCCTCAACCCTTTTTATTTTTTACTTTGAAACAAGCTGTGACTAAGTTGCTCAAGCTGGCCTCAAATCCATGATTCTTTGGTCTCAGGCTCCCAAGTACTAGGATTACAGGCATTCTCCACCATGCCTGGCTCAGAAATGTCTCTTAATATGTCTTCCCCATTTCTACTTGACTTGCTCTAATTCAAGCTCTGAGTGTGGTTCATCTTGACTATTACAAGAATCTTCACCACCCCACCCCCATCAGAGCCAGGTCTTTGTCAGCATTCACTTAATTAATTAATTAATTATTTTTTTTGTAGTACTGGGGATTGAACCCGTGGGCGTTATACTTCTGAGCTATACCCCTAGCCCTAGGTTTCTGAGAGTCTCACTATGTCGCTGAGGCTGTTCGGGAACAATCTTCCTGTTTCAGCCTCCCAAGTACTGGGATCATAGGTGTGTGCCATTACGCCTGGCTTGACCATCCACTTTCAAATCCATTCCACAGATAGAGATTGAGCTCCTTTTAAGATCAGGCAGAAACTGATAAATGTAGAACTTTAAACTTGAATAAGACATAGTTCTACTACTACCCTGCTTCTTGTCTATAGCTGTGTTTCTTTAAATGGGCATAGCATGCATTCTCATGGATCTTTGAGACTATGTATGTGTGTGTGTGTGTGTGTGTGTGTGTGTGTGTGTGTTTCCTTTAAAAAGGGGTCCATCCTGTAGAACATTATATTGAGATTATCTAGTCACAGAAAGTGAAGGGGCATATGTTTTCTTTAATATGCTCAAGCTAGGGAGTAACTGGGATACTAGAGGGACTCCAGATAATGGAGGAGACACTTCAGTGGAGCCAGGGAAGTAGTCTAAGGGAAGGGGAGGGGAAGACAAAGGTTCATTAATGGAAATACTTCCATCGACTGTGTGTACATATGTGAAAATACCAATGTCAATCTCAGTATTCTGTATGGGAAGCAGGGAGATGGGGAGGCTGGGGGACACCAAGTGCTGTGTGCATGTATGTCATTGTCAACATGATTTACATTATGATGTGAGACCATAATGCACCAATAAAAGCACTTAAAAAAAAAAAGAGGTCTATACATTATTTGAGAAAAAGTTCAAGTCCCATAATTCTAGAGATGTGCTTGAGGTCCTTTCTTTGGTGCTACTCTGATATGACCCCTTCATTCCAGCCTTACCTGATGCCCTGGCACACCTCAATCAGCAACCATTCTGATTCCTTCCCCTTATACATCCTTCTCCTTTCTGCTCTTTTTTCTCCATCATGACTCTCCTTCAGTACTGGTGAACTCCTATGCATCCTTCAGGACTCAGCTGAGATGGCCTTTTTCCTGTGGAACCATCCTATTCCACCTCAGGCAGAATAATTCTCTTTTCCCTGTATCATGTTGCATACACTGCTATTGTAGCCTTATTACACTGTTTTGGAATTATTTATGATGTCTATCTCCTTCTAGCTGCACTGTGAGCTCCTTTAAAAAAAAATACTTTTATTGGCCAGGCGTGGTGGTGCATGCTTGTAATCCCAGTACTTGGGAGGCTGAGATCAGAGGATCCGGGTTCACGGCCAACCTCAGCTACTTAGGCCCTCTGCAACTTAAGTGAGACCCTATTTCAAAATAAAGAATAAAAAATAGGACTGGGGATGTAGTTTGGAGGTAGAATGCCCCTGGGCTCAATCCCCAGAACTGCAAAAAAAAAAAAACAAAAAAAACAAAACCAAAAACCCCCCCAAAAAACTTTATTGGTGCATTATAGTCTCACATCATAATATATTCACACTGATAGTGGCATACATACATACAGCATTTAGTGGTGAGCTCCTTAATAGTAAGGACTCAACTTCTTTTTGTTCCTGAAGCCAGGGCCCAGTGCAGAGTAGGACGTTATCAAATGTCTGTTGAACAAATGAGTGAGATTATCTCAATTTAGTTCAGCGCTGGAAACCACCTGGCATGCATAGCTATCTACCTTACGCTCCTACTCTGCCAATGAAAATGACTTTGGTACAAGCAGGAGCCCTGCCCATAGACTCCCAAATCCAGGTTCAATGACTGATGTCAGGAAGAAAGGCTGAGCCTTGGAAGTCTTTTTTATATCACTGCAAACCTCTCATCTCTGTCCAACACCCTCCTGTTATACTTCTCTGTTGAAGCACAAGCCATCATCCAGATAGGGTGAGATGTTCCGAGAAGCCCGTGAAGTCACGTTCTCTGTGTCATTGCACCTGGTGCTTTATGCTTTGGTGGCATCAGCCTACTTATACCTCCCTGAACATATGGGCTTCAATATGGGATCTGAGGACCCTTGGGAGTTCTTGGGACCCTTTCAAGAGATCTGCAAGATGTTCTCTTCTCCAACTAAATGTCTATACAAGACAATAGTCTTCATATACTTCAACCAAAATAATGCACTGCAACAGATTGAATTTAGAGCAAATGTGAGAATTCAGTTTCCTTTTGTTGCTCAGACAGACATTAAAAAGGGTTATAAACATGTAAAATAATGCCACTGCTCTATTTTCTTGTTTTTGAAAATACAATGTGTGTGTGTTTGTGTGTGTGTATGTTATTGGGATTAAACCCAGGGGCCTTCTACTTCTGAGATACACCCCCAGCCCTATTTTATTCTTTTGTTTTGAAACAGGACAGGGTCTCACTAATTTGCAGAGGGCTTCACTAAGTAGCTGAAGCTGGCTATGAACCTACCATCCTCCTGTCTCAGCCTTCCAAGTACTGGAATTATAGGCATGTGCCACCATGCCCTGCTGAAAATATAGTTCTTTTTCATAAAAATATGTAATTTATGGTAGGATGTGATGATATACTATTATTATTTTAAAATTATTATTTCTGTCTGTTTCAATCTTGACATAGTAAGTTCTAATGTGGCAAATAAAAAAAGTTCTTTTCTATTTTCTTTTTTTTTTTGCAGTACTGGGGATGGAACCTGAGGGCATTCTACCTCTGAGCTACAGCCCCAGCCCTATTTTTTTATTCTTTATTTGGAAACAGGGTCTCACTAAGTTGTGGAGGGCCTCACTAAGCAGCTGAGGCTGGCCGCGAACCAGGACCCTCCAGTCTCAGCCTCCCAAATGCTGGGATTACAAGGTGCGCAATCACGCCCGGCTCTTCTTTTATATTTTCAATAATTAAAAATAGTTTATTATAAAGAGGTCTTGAAATTAAAAAAATTTTTTTTGAAGAATCATTGCATTGGATTATGTCATGCTTCTAGATCCTTCTCTGTACTGTATCTTCTATCTAGAATACTGTTCCTGCTTCCCCATTTTTCCAGTAAGTGCTTATATACATAGAAATATTCTCCTGGCTCTCATCTTCTCTGGAGTCATTTATTTTTTGTTGTAGTCCACTATATCCTGAAAACATTTATTTCTCATATTTTTTAGGCATCTGCCTCTCTTACAAAACCATGAGTACTCTAAAAGCAGGAGCCCTGCCTAAAGAATCTCATAATTTTTAGAGCTAGCCCAGTGTTCAGTAGGAAGAACATGATCTATGAATATTTGTAGGGTGAATGGACTAAAATTAGAGGCCTGAGCTTTAGTTCTAATTCTGCCACTAACTAGTTGTGTCATTCAATATCCTCATGGTCAGTTAGACGAGATTGTCTCTAAGGCCCCTTCCCATTCTGACATTTGTGTCTGGGCGGAAGTACTGAGTACAGGCTGGCTTGGAGAATATTGGTGTGAATCCCATACAAAATAATTGATATTTACCATATTCAGTAACATAAACTCTACTGGGACCTTTCATCTTTTCTTCCCACAAATTAAAAAATGGGCCTTCTTGAAGCTTTTGATTCTGGGTCTTCCCTGGGTATGGAGTAACAGGACCTTCAGTTGATGACCCACGTACTTATTATGACCTGTTTTACCTCTAGGTCAGGGCACCTCCTTCCTAACTTCAGTAGCGAGACCATTCCTTCTCTTGCTGGGTGGTGTGGAAAGAAAAATGAAATGGGCACAACTAGAAGCCCGCATGTTTTGCCAAAATAAAGACTTTATTTCCTTACCTTCCAAGAGCTATCAGAGGCCCGAATCAGGGTAGACAGCAGGTCCTGGAGAATCATCATTTTCTGTTTGAGAACCAGCTCCCTTTGTAGGGCCTCCTAGGGAGAAAGTAAAAGAGGGTGGAGTAACCTGGAGGAGGGGTAGATGGATGGAGAAGCTGAGCAGAGAGGTCACATGTCACTTACCTTGAGGTATTCAGAAAGCTGGATGATTTCCTAAAGAGAAAGAAAAAGGGTATTCAGAGACTTTAGGCCCCTGGAAATTCTGGAGCATAGAACCAAAGCCTGGGCTAGTTGTGTAGAGCTGACCTCTTCTGCCTTGGACCTCTAGACCCAATGTCTATGCTCAGTACCCCCTTACTATCCAGGAAGAAGGTGTCCACCCTCCAGCCTGAGTGTATCATGGCATACCAGAATGTCAGATCTTAGATACTATCTGATCCAACCCCTTCAAAGTGAGATTGTCTTACCTTATCCAGAACTGCAACTCCATAACTGGAAAGAGAAGGAAAAAATTTTTTTTGATAATGACCGAAAGAACTATATAAGTCAGGAGGCAGGGAGTTGATTCCTTCTGGGATCCCTTCTGAACAGCCAGCTCTTTTTTTTTTTTTTAATCTAAAGTGGACATGGACATTTATTGTGTTCTCTCTCTACATACTGGATGAAGATATTCAAGTAAAACTTAAAAGAGAGGAATGGATGAGATCTGGGAGTCAGGGCCAGGAACATGAAAGGCACTCACTTGGTTTGCTGACTGGCATCATTCTTAATGGTTGGCTGTGCCTCTTCTGTCTTTGTCTGAGTGCCTGAGAGATGGAGGATAAGGTGGCTCAGAATCCCAAGGGAGGGAGGTGAAGGAAGTAGGGAGGGACAGGGACTCTCCACTGCTGATGAGCTGGGCTGCTGCGGTGGAATTCTTTGTAGGCCTCCTTGAACCAGGGAGCTCTCCTCTTACCCCGGTGGTGTTTGTGCGGCTTCTTGATGGGAGAGTCTAGTGGTAGGAGGGCCCGCACCCGTGAGGAGGGGTGGTCAGCTGGATCCTGCTGGATGCTTGAGGGAGGATGATGCTGGGTTGGGAAGTCCTCAGAGTTTGTCGCTGTCCCCTGGAAAACAAGTGAGGGATGCTGAAAGCCACACTTTGGAGCCTCTTAGAAGAAGATTCTCCAGATCTTTGCAGGAAGTAGAACCAATGGTCATGTTTATGTAGACTGTGTCACCTTAAAATTCGTATGTTTAAATGCACAGAATGGAAATGGAATCTTGGAGCAATAATTATGTAATATGTTGGGGTGGAGTCTTTATGAATGAGATTAGTGTCCTTATAAGAAGAGACTTAACTTCTGGCTTCCACAATTGTGAGAAATAAGTTTCTGCTTTTTATGCCACCCTAACTAGGGTAATTTTTTGGGGGGGGGGCTACTTGTGACTGAACTCATGGGCTTTCTACCTCTGAGCTATAACCCTATCCCTTTTTACTTGAAATGGCCTTGCTAAGTTGCTGCAGCTGACCTTGAACCTGTTATTCTCCTGTCTTAGACTCCCAAGTACTGGGATGATGGGCATGCACCACCACTCCCTGCTATGGTAATTTTTATAGCAATCTAAAATATTACTAAGATAATATTTTCAGTCTAAAAACTCACAGTAACCCTCTCAAATCTGCAAAGCTACAAGGCTACCCCTGTTCTTGCTCTTCCTTATCCTGGATAATGGGAATGGTCCTCTTCAGGTCAGGCAAATGGGGAGCTAAACTTGTCTCAAATTATTCTTGCTAGAATCTCTTACTTGGTTTCAGCCACTTACGTGATCAGTGTGGTGATATGGAAAGAGAACTGATCCGAGTAGGGAGTAAAAGATCTGGGTTCAGATCCTGTCTTTTCTATGTCTCATTTTCCTTTCTATGCAGTGAGATTCTAATAATGGCTTCCTTTCTGTCAGTAATAGCGATAGAATTGCTGAGGTGTTCTGTGAAGAGAAGGTCACGTCAAGAGTTGTAGGGAGGGGTAGAATAATGGTGGTCACAATTTAATTTGCTCTTTTCACATTTTCTTTTCACAAACTCAAATAATTGACGTTTGATAGCATAACACAAAAAGGATAAAAAATGTCAGGTGTGGTGGCACAGACCTGTAGCCCCAGCTACTTGGGAGGTAGAGGTTTGAGACCAGTTTGAGACCAGCCTAGGCAACATAGTGAGACCCTATCTCAAACATAAATAAATAGGAAAGGAAAAGAAAATTAAAGTATATATATATATATATATATATATATATATATATATATATATATACTTTCATATACGGTATTCAAACATGTGGACTGATTCAATCTCAGTGAAACTTCAACTCATTGATAGGTAGAAATGGAATTCTTTAGTTAATTGCATTTTCTGTTATTTTTCTACTGATTTCCCCCTCCCTCAAAGCATTCAGAAACCTTTTGCTTTAGAAAGTTAACAGTTCTCTTTTGCAATGGAGGCCCCAGGATCATTTCTCTGAATAGTACCACCTACTGCCAATAACATATCTGTTACTAAGAAGCCCTGTAGCACCTACTCTGGGTACAGCACAATGCCAGGCATTTCCAGGGAATACAGTGGACCCATTCCTTCTGTCAACGTGCTCACAACATGAGTAGGAAGACACAGATGGTTTGCTGGCTTAGGTCATCTCGACATACCCTGTTTTTTGTCTTATTTTCCAACATTACTCCTTCCTGGGACAGACTAATGGGCCCTCTGTAAGCTACATGATTTTAGGAGGATTTATGACCTCACAGGCCTTCAGAAAGTAGAAGTAGCCTAGAGAAGCCAGGGAAGGCTCCTGGACCAGATGAGGTCTTAGCTAAGTGAATTTAGTAGAATTGCAAAGGTGCAAGAGAGAGGTGAGTGGATGCAACAGCCTCACAGAACAGAGGATAGAGGTGAGTGTGTGCATGTATTTTGGGAGAGTGACAGTCAAGAGTACTGTGTACCTGGCATATAATAATCCTTCAGTGAATATTTGATGAATGATGGATGAATGAATGTTACAAGATAGCTGTAGAAGATATGTATGGATTGTCAAATTTTAAATTGATGCTAGGCATTTGCTATGAAATTGTTTTTAATTTTTTTCTCTCCTAAAAGGCAAGTGCAAAGCAAAAACAGAGCTAAACCAATATACCACAACTAAAATCTCTGAATGAATAAGTGGCTAATGGAGACTTTGCTATATGACTGGGAAAAAGGGACTTCATTTAAATCACTTGTTAGTGGCCTTGAGCCCACTTGCCCCTTGATACTCCCCTACTCCACACACCAGTGTACCCCTATACATGACCCACCTGCTGTCCGGGGAAAGAGGTCCTGTTGGCACAAGACAAGGACTCCTTGAGGACAGCTGCCTGGCCTGTCTTCCTGGAGGGAACTTGCTCCCTGGCCCACGGACACCGAGCCTGGCCTTTCTCTTCCACCTCCAAGTTCCTCCTCCTGCAGAACTGCAGCTGTCGTGCTCTCTGGAGCTGCTCCCTCCGCTGGGTCCTTAGCGCCTTTCCCACCTGGCGGCAAGTGGTCACGTTGGGGCGGCAGCG
>PVLC010019591.1:0-14035 GCA_004027655.1 Graphiurus murinus
GTACTGGGGATTGAACTCAGGGGCATTCTACCTCCGAGCTATACCCCCAGCCCTATTTTTTATTCTTTATTTTGAAACCGAGTCTCACTAAGTTGCAGAGTGCCTCACTAGGTAGCTGAGGCTGGCCGCGAACCCGGATCCTCCAGTCTCAGCCTCCCGAATGCTGGGATTACAAGCGTGCGCCACCACGCCCGGCTCCTCCAGCCCCTTTTTAAATTTGATTTTGAAACAGAGACTTACTAAGTTGCCGAGGGTCTCCCTAAATTGCTGAGGCTGGCTGAGAACCTATGAGTCTCCTGTCTCAGCCTCCCAAGTACTGGGATTACAGGCATGTGCCACCTCTCTCAGCAGACCAGTGCTTTTCTATTTATTTTCTATCTATTCCCCTGCTTACTACTTCTTGTTGAAGGGGGGGGGGGGAGAGAGAGAGAGAGAGAGAGAGAGAGAGAGAGAGAGAAGAAGAAGAAGAAGAAGAAGAAGAAGAAGAAGAAGAAGAAGAAAGGAAGAAGGAGGAGGAGGAGGAAAGGGAAAGGGAAGGAAAAAAACAACAGGAAATACAGATTTGAACAAAAGATAGGTATATAAGAATAACTGTGTAAATTCTCAGTGAGTATAGCAGTTCAGTTTCAGAACTCGACAGGACTTAAAATACATGAGAACAGAAATTAAAAACAGTACCACTAAGAACTTCTGCTCTATTTAGAAAAACATGGAAGCAAGAGGTGTCTTAAAATGCAGAAGCTTCTTCCGTGTAGACTACAGCTGGTGATTGTCTTTGCCCTGACAGTTTCCTAGTGAATCAGAAGTCACCTGAAAGCTTGGATCTGCCACATTGTTTGCTTAGATAAATCCAAGCCAAGAATCATCTTGTTGAAGAACTGAGAAAAGAAGTGATGACCAGTGTGAATTTACCAACGTCAATTTCAGTACTCTGTATTGGGAAGGGGGGAAATGGGGAGGCAGGAAGGGCACCAAGTGCTGTGTGCATGTGTGTCACTGTCAACATCGTTTACATCATGATGTGAGACTATAATGCACCAATACAAGCATATATATATATATATATATATATATATATATATATATATATATGAAAGTGAGCAATCTGTCTTCCCTATTTTGAGGGTAAGAAACATTGAAGAGATTAACGGAGGCTCCGCCCTTCTGCTGCATCCATCCCCACAAGCTGGTTGGAGAGCTGAACAGGAACATGGAAGGGAGAGAGCCAAGGACAGGTTTGGGAACTGGTGGCTCCTGCCGTATGTGAATTCTGTTTGTGAGAGAGGAGGAGCAGCAGTCTTTCTGCAACAAGGAGACTGTAGAAATCCGGGTGGCCCTGGGTCACAGAGTGTTATGAAGAAGTGGTAAGCTCAATTGCTGTAACAGCAGGTGGATATGGAGCTGTGTGAAGAGGCAGGGCGAAGATGATATTGAGTTAGTGAGGCGGGGAGGGGTTGGTGAGATGTAGAATGTGTGCTCCTCCTAAAACAACCAAGTGCTAAAACAGAACAGAACAAAGCCTCCCAGGCATGGTGGTGCATGCTTGTAATCCCAGCATTAGGAAGGCTGATACCGGAGGATCCGGGTTCGAGGCCAGCCTCAGCTGCCTAGTGAGGCACTCCGCAACTTAGGGAGATCCTATTTCAAAATAAAGAATAAAAAATAGGGCTGGGGGTATAGCTCGGAGGTAGAATGCCCCTGAATTCAATCTCCAGTACCGAAAAAAAAAAATAAAATAAAATAGAACAGAGCCACTACCTACTACTGTAGTGAACCAGCACACCCTCACATACCCCAGGCTCTCTCAGCAAGCATGTTCCTAATCCTGATCAAAAGTCAGAAGCTGCCAAACGATGCCTCTGTGTCACCTGAAGGACACATTCTGCCATTGCATCTTCTGAGAGACGCGGTTCTCCCACTGAAAGCTCCTCTCACTTGGCCCGTAAGTCTTGGGTACTGTTTTGCTCAGGTCATTTACCAAAGAACATCGTGATAATTCTTCCCAGAGGCGGGGTTAGAGTGAATCATATTAATTATATTCCGACTTGCCTATTTAGTAGGTGAGAGTTGAGAATCTACACTAGTAAATATAAATTAAAATTTATTTTGTATTAATCATTTCTATCTGGATATGAAGATATGTTGACTTCTAGAGATATTTGGGGCTAGAGATGTAGCTCAATGGTAGAATGCGTGCTTAGCATGGGCAAGGGCCTGGCTTTGATCCCAGTATCAAAAACATAAAAATTCAGATCATTATTATTATCAAAATAATAAACATAACCTTATAACCAATATCTATATCAGAGTTGTTTAAACTTTGCCTCTTTAAGGAAGATAATGCCATTAAGCCAATAACAATAACAGTTAATATTTACCATCCTTCCTCTGCACTGTATACATTACATGGATCATTTCATTCTGTCTCTTTAATCCTTGTAACAACCCTCTACAGAAGGTGATGTTATTTTCCTCACTACAAAGATGACAATGCTGGAGCACAGAAAGGGTAAGCAATGTTCCAAAGGTGCTCAGTAAGTGGCAGAGATGGGATATGAACCCAGGGGCATGGCCAAATTATCGTCCACAAATCTAACTAACATCAACTAACTAACATCCAATCTCTTGTCTCCCCATAGGTTTCCACCAATCCTCTTGCGTTCTTGTGCAGAACAATGGAGGGAGTTACCCCAGAGCCCTAGATCTGCAGAGTCCCCATCCCCACCGGCGGGCAGGAAGAGTTCCCAGAAGTGAGAGTCTTTGTGGTCCCGCCAACTCTGTTTCTCATGGAAGAATCATTATCTCTGCTGAAGTTCCCCAGAACAATGGTGGGGGGTTCCGAGTAAAGGTCTAGCTACATGGCCACTTATCTCACTGGACGTATGAGAGCATTTCCATGTTGTGTACAGGGCAGGCAGCTGAGAGTCCTGCTACCATGAACGTACAATGCACCCAGGGCAAATGAGCTGGAACTGAGGGCTGGACCCCAGGACTAAAACTAAGCAGTGTGGAGTCTAATTGTTTTCTCTTTACCTCCCAGGACACATGGAGATATGCCAGGCACTCATCCTAAGGGATAAGGATATTTCAGGGTACAGAAGTTTGGAACAGCATCTAGGAACTAACAAAGGGAAGTTTTTGAGTCCAGTGTCATTCTAGTTGTTTTCTGTTTCACTACAAAAGAGACTTTTTTCCCTAGGAAAAAAAGGACAACAGAGACTATTAGTGAATTCAACAGAACAGAAAAGATAGGCTAATAGGCACCCTTGTTAAGGGGAGGCAGCAAGTTGTCCAGCTTGTGGCTTAATAAAGGAGTCTGGACCAAGGAGGAGGACATTTCTACGGCTTCGGTCTTTAAATAGGCTGCGGTTGTTGTTATTTGTAATCCATTTTCTCTCTGCCTGGTGAGGGCCAGGGCTTCTCCTAGGCTGTCTTACTCTCGCTTGGGCTATTTCTGGCCACACAGATTCGCTGGTTCCCACCACGTCTCCCCCCAGCCTCTGGCCCTGCCACCCACGCTCAGTGTGTGTCTTAAGACCATCACACCCTTTGGCACTCAGGAGTATGCAAGGTCTTGCTCTCTATTCTCCTGGAGCCTCGGGAGCAGCTGGACCCTCAATGGAGAATTGCTCGGGGAAGCAATTCCACTACTTTCTTCTACTAACTGGAATAGACCCGCTGGGTTTACTTTGATGTGGCCGTTGCAAAGTTGGGCAGCCTGAGAAATGAATGTCACTTGGAATCCTGACCAAGAAGGAAAGGAGAACTCTCTCCCCAGTGGCTTTCTTCTACAGGCTACAGGCTTTATCCTGAGGGCAGAAATCAGGGCAAATATGCTGATCTCTCTCTTTCTCTCTCCTTCCTTCCCTCCATCTCTCACTTCATCTCTTCCCTCCCTCCCTCCCTTCCTTCCTTCCTTCCTCCCTTCCCTCATCTTTTCCTTCCTCCCTCCCTCCCTTCCTTCCTTCCTTCCTTCCTTCCTTCCTTCCTTCCTTCCTTCCTTCCTTCCTTCCTCCCTCCCTCCCTCTCTTCCTCCCTTCTTTCCTTCCTTCCTTTCTTCTTTCCTTCATTCCTTCCTTCCTCCCTTCCTTCCTTCTTTCCTCCCTTCTTCCCTTCCTCCCTCCCTCGCCCCCTCCTCTCTTTTTTCCTTCTTTCCACAATCCCTTTGGTTTTAGAAGTGATATTTTTCACTGGGTGTGCTGACACATGCCTATAATCCTTTGAGAGGCTCAGAGAGGAGGATCTCAGGTTCGAGGCCAGTCTCAGTAACTAAATGAGGCCCTCAGTAATTTAGTGAGCCTCTGGTTCGAAATAAAAACTAAAATAGGGAGCTCAAAGATGGAGCCCCCCCCCCCCACACACACCTGGTTTCAATCCCCAGAACTACAAAGGAAAAAAAAAGAGAGATTTTTTTTCTTCTCCATCTTGAGGACTATTTTTAGCATGGAGAGAAAAGTTTTGTGGCATGGTTGTCAGGGGCAGGAAAAAATTTCTAGAAGAAACTCTGCAAATTAGTCCAGCAGGCTTACCTCAGATAAAATAGTGGACTCTATGGATAAAGAACTATAGCAGCGGGGGGAGGGAGGAGGGAAGCTCACAAGTGCTGTGGACATGTATGCCCATATCACTCTCAATTTCATTATGATGTAAGACTACAATGCACCAATAAAGGTATATTTAAAAAAAGAGCTATAGCAAACCCTCATTTTCTGTCCTCAGAAAGTCCAATTTTATTGTCTTTCTAAAGAGGGCAAGTAACTACCTATTACCCTGAGCCTTTAGAATGGCTCTTCCTCAGAGGTGAGAGAATAAAAAATGATGTAAAAGATGATTCAAGGGAGAAATTGAAATGCATGGCTTTAGCATTTGTAAAACATTTTGGAACGGTCATAACCTAACCATTCCCTTACGACTTCCTAGATGTGGAAGATGAGCATGTAATTCCATTGGAAGCATACTTCTGCTCTGACTTCGATTCAGATTGTACTCAAATTGACTATTCGTCTTTAATAACAAGGCGATGGATACCAATGCCCTAATTTGTGTTCACAGGAAATGGAGGCCTTGCCCGTGGGTCTTTTGGTGAGAAATCCAATTCTTTTCAGTAAGTGACCCAGGAAGACTGTATGAGACCATAATGGGTTGAAAAATAATTAGTAGACAGCGGGGAAGCAATAACTAGAGACCTTGTTTTGCTGCTCTTGAGCTCTGGTATTTAAGGTTGCTTAGGGTGACTCAATAAACTCTTTGGACTTTAATTTCCTTTTTAGATAAAATTCTTTCTTTAAGGTTCATTGCTAATCTATGCAGCTTTACAAAAGAAAAACCTTACTCAGCATTCTTTGCTTACAAGCATTATGAAATGCTGCCTCCTTGTGGCTTTGTAGGGTTTGCTAGGCTTCTGTTTTTATTTTAAAATAAATTCTTAATTGTGAACACATTGACAAAAATTCATTTTGATCATTACTTGATGGTTTATCCATATTTTCAGCTGCAAAAATAAATAAAGCTGTGAATAAATGTTCATAGCTACTGCTGCACACGGTTCGATGGAAATTTCTTTTTACAATATCCCTAGAAGTGTAAATGCAATTATTTTCACTTTAATGGTAAAGAAAGACAGCAATCCCAGTTCCTCATTGCTAAGAGAATCATCACTGGATCTATAACATGGATGTGGTCCCGCTCAGCTCTGGTTGGATCAAACATTCTGGATCTTTGATTTAGAAGAGAACAAAGTCCCCTTCTACATGCCCACTTCCTTTTGCTAACGTGGCCATCCTTTCATTCTGACTGGTGAAGCTGTGCAGATGAACTAGCCTGTGGCAGCCCCTATAACACTTGGGGGCACGTTGTCCCTCAGAGAATTATGGAAAACATGACCCAGAAGCAAATCCCAGTGTGTAAGAACACTCAGGGATTTTGAATGATCTCCGCCACTCTGTTCCCCGAGTCACATTCTGTGTGAAGCTCTGTTCCTTCTTTCTTTCTTCAAAACATTCACCAAAATAATTTAAAAATAAATGCTTCAATAGAAGTATAACTTACATATAGGACAAAAACACAAGCAATAAGTATACAGCTCAGTAAATTATGAAAATAATAGATCTAACCTTATAACCAACATCTGGGTCAGAAAATATATTACCAGGGCCCCAGAAGACCACTGAGTTCCCTTCCGTACTATATCCTTTTTCCCCCAAGGCAGGCATTGCCTTGACTCCCCTTCCTTCCTTCCTTCCTTCCTTCCTTCCATACTGGGGATTGAACCCGGGGACATTCTATCTCTGAGCCACTCCCCTAGCCCTATTTAATTTTTTATTTTGAAACAGGGCCTTGCTAAGTTGCCCAGGCTGGCCTCAAACCTGCAACCCTCCTCTCTCGGCCTACCAAGTATTGAGATTACAGGTGTGCGCTGCCACACCCAGTTTTGTCTTAATTTCCAATAGCGTAGACTCATGCTGTGAAGGTGAGAGAGAAAGTCTGAGTCTTAATTGGGGCTAAACATCTAAGGGGATGTCATATACATGCGTATATTACATACAGGTAAATACAATGAGCTCTGTACTTAACATTCTTGCATTTTGCTGTATGCAAATTATACCTCTGTCATTTATTCCAGCTTTCTATTCAATGGTAGAGTTGGCCCCAATAATGTTAACTTTTCCCTCTCTCTCTCTCTCTCTCTCTCTTTCTCTCCATTGCAATTCAATCAGTCTTTCAACTACTGTCCTGATTCTATTCCTGAGTTCCACACTACATCTGCCTGTTATTTCTCCTCAGTATCTTCATCCCACAACAGTTCTATCTGGGAGCAAAGCTTTCCATACCTTATTTTAGACCCACAAATCCACCCACATCTGAAATTGCATGATGTTTAACAGCTTCTCTGGAGATTGGACCCTGGATTTCCACCATCTCACTAGGTTTTCTCTTCAAGCTCCACTTTGTCCCATTATAGAAACCCACTGTCATCAAAAAGACATGGCCCTGTCCCCAGTTCTCACTGCTTCTCTTGAAGAGTAACTGTGCAGGGGCAGGCTGACTCCACTTGCCCTGGACATTCTTTCCATCTTGCAATCTTAGAGATTCAAGAGACATCTTCACTTGCCCTGCAAGACTGGCCAAAAGGTGGCCCTGATGTCCTGCTGGCTGCACTTCTGCTTCCCTTCATCAATTTGACACATGGCCAACTATGATGAGCTGGGAATAACTTAGATGTCATTGCTGTAGCCAGAACTGCTCAGTTGTTTATGGCCAGGTTATGGGAAGAAAATACAGATGTGGGAGAGACTGGTGAGTGCAGAGGAGAGAGAGAAGGGCGAAAGAAAAATGGCAGCAGGTTAGACACAAAATGACCACACACAGCTGGGCGTGGTGGTGCACGCTTGTAATCCCAGCATTCGGGAGGCTGAGACCGGAGGATCCGGGTTCGTGGCCAGCCTCAGCTACCTAGTGAGGCACTCTGCAACTTAGTGAGACTCGGTTTCAAAATAAAAAATAAAAAATAGGGCTGGGGGTGTAGCTCGGAGGTAGAATGCCCCTGAGTTCAATCCCCAGTACCGCCAAAAAAAACCAAAAAAAAAAAAAAAAAAAGAATAAAAAATAGGGCTGGGGGTGTAGCTCGGAGGTAGAATGCCCCTGAGTTCAATCCCCAGTACCGCAAAAAAAAAAAAAAAAAAAAATGACCACGCACTAAACACCTACTGTGTGCTAGGCACTTTACACATACTGTCTCATTTAACCCTCACTGAAACTTCACCCAAGTAAATAATTTATTTTGGGCAGGGGGATGAGTAACTTGAGAGAGACTAAATAATTTGTTTAAGGTCAGACAGCCTAGTGTCAGAATATGTGGTGTTCATACAGATTTACCATATATCTGCTTTTGCATCTCTGTGTTTCCACGAACATAAATGAAAATGACAATATAATAAGAGAATAGAGAGTAAGATAGATAGTAAATAAAAACACTTACTATGTGTCACATGGTTCATATACATTATCTAATTTAGTCCCCATAACCACCCTAGAAATTAAGATCTGCCATTATGCTTATTTAACAGACAGTGGAACATCCATTCACAGGCAGATGTAAGTTGCCCAAGGTCACACAGTTATTAAGCACTAGTGCAAATTAGATCAGTAAATGGTCAAGCTCATGCGCTTTACTCTCAGTCCTTGGGGCAGCGCCCAGGCCTGCAACCTAGGTGCCAGGAGGGCGGCACTAGAGGGGCAGTTTCTGTGCTTTAACCCTTGACTACCAGTCCTCCAACATAAGAACAGTAGAGACTCAGCTCCAACTCTTCCATTGAAGCTCGCATCAAATTACTCCTGTATGAGTTAGGATAGGAAAGGTTTTACTGCAGGAAAGGATCTCAATGGCTTTAAACAACAAATAAATGTATTTCAAACGCCAACGGAGAGGCTCTGTTCTGAATCATCCTTCTTCAGATTGACGGAGCAGCCACTAGAGGGAGCAACGTTTGTCATCACAGTGAAAAGAAAACCCTAGAAATGTACCGTCCAAGGCAGAGCCTCCAGCTCCTGTGTTCACTTATATTTAATTGAGAAGTCATTAAAATAAAATTAAAGCTTCAGTCACTTAGTTGCACTACTACATTTCAAGTGTTCCACAGCCACTGGGGCGGACTATGGAACGTTTCAATTACCGTGGGCACATTTATGGGTGAGGCTGAGCTAGAGCCCCTCAGTGTCCTGATTCAGAAATGACCCCTGTCTCCTTCCACTCAAAGCCAGCTGGCCAAAGTTTGGGAATCGAGTGGCTAAAATTTTTAAAAGATTGCATTAAATTGAAGATAAAACTTAGGCAAACATAAAAAGAATTCCACTTTAAAATTACCTTTCTGATCCTAGCAATGTGTTTTACTCCTTGCCTATCCCCTCTCCTTACTAAAAAATCCTGTAGGGTTGGTAGAAATGTGTGGATGCCTTGTCCAGATTCCTAGTTTTCTGGCCCTTGGGGAACATTTAGATCACTTAAACTGTCTCACTTGTTGTTTTTGTCATTGTTCACTTAGAGCTGGGCTGACTGAGTTAAGAATTCTAGTTCCTAACATAAAGTGGCTTTAAGGTCTTGGTCATTCTGAACTTTAGTTTTCTGTAATGTGACTCAAACCCTTCCTTGCATATGTACTTTAAGGCTAATATATATACATATTAGTATTACATATAAAACATTAGAGAGCCTGGGTGTATCAAGCAGCCATAACTATTATCTACTATTATAGTTATTATTGCAAAGAAATTTGTTTCCTTGTCACTTCATTTCAAGCCCAAGAGTTCTAACTCTTTTTATTCCTTAACAATTTCCAATTTTATATCTATCCATTAAATATATTTGATTATATACTTATATATAAATCAAATCATTATACATATTATTGTTTTGTAATGATAGGTAACAATTATGGTACTAAAATGTATTTACTTTATTTTAATAAAATGACTATATTGGTCATTTAATGACTATATTGGTAATTTTTTTTTTTTTTTTTTTTTTTTTTTTGCGGTACTGGGGATTGAACTCAGGGGCATTCTACCTCCGAGCTATACCCCCAGCCCTATTTTTTATTCTTTATTTTGAAACCAGGTCTCACTAAGTTGCGAAGTGCCTCACTAGGTAGCTGAGGCTGGCCACGAACCCGGATCCTCCAGTCTCAGCCTCCCGAATGCTGGGATTACAAGCGTGCGCCACCACGCCCGGCTGTAATTTTTTTTTTTTTTTTGATACTAGAGGTTGAACCCAGGGACACTCTACCTCTGAGCTATACCCCAAGCCCTATTTTATTTTATATTTTGAAATGGGTCTCTCTAAGTTGCTGAGGGCCTTGCTAAAGTTACTGAGGTAGACCTCAAACCTGGGATCCTCCTGTTTCAGCCTCTCAAGTATTGTATTAGAGGTGTATGCCACCATGCCTGACTTATAGCAGTCATTATTAAAAGCCTAATACCAATTTCTGGAGGAGGTATAAATTAGCATAACGATTTTGAAAAGAGTGTAGCAATATCTGATAAAGTTGAATATTTTTAAACCTTATGATCCAACATTTCCTCTGCTGGCATTACTCTTCTCAAGAGAAGAAAACTGATGATAGTCTAAAGATCTATTGCTCAGAGAATGAGTAACTGAACATTTCAGTCCCACAATTGATTACTACACATCATTGAAAGCCAATTGTTATATGACTACATGCATCAATATGGAAAAATGCTTATAATATTGATTTTTAAAGTTCAAAATAACTAAAACTAAATATAGTATGTATATGTATATATATACTCACATATATGTATGTAATTATAGATGCGCATATGCATTTGTGTATATATATTTGTAATTAATTGTCAGTATTCTAGTTCTCAACTTGGTGATAATTCACAGTTATCATTTTATTATATTACATCATTTTAAGGAAAAGTAGACAAGCATGGAAAATTGGCAGTAGTAGTGTGCCATGAACTGAGTTAAGATGAATCCAACACGAGTGCTCCAGGCACATCGAGCCCAAGACCTTCTATACCTTCTTAGGTACCCTCTTCAATTGCCTCCGTTTCTCCCTCTCTCTCTCTCTCTCTCTCTCTCTCTCTCTCTCTCTCTCTCTCTGTCTCTCTCTCTCTCTCTCTTAGTGGTACCTCATTTGAGTCAGGTTGGCCCTTCATTTTAAGACTAACAAAAACCCACTCAACAGGGCTGGGATCTGACTTCCTCAGAAGCAATCCAGGAGTTAGCACCACCAGGGAGCACACAGGAACTGGCTTTCTGCAGGGCGACACATGACAAATGGAAACAGAAGGAGGCAGGGAAGCAGGATGAATAAATTCCCCCACCATTCTCTTTTCCAGAGACCACACCATCTTTGTAACCTTTTTAGAGATGTCCTGCATACAAAGGCAGCTTGCCATGTCTCTCTGTCCTGCTCAGTGAGATAAACAGTGGCCAGCATGGAAGAGAGCCCATGGTAAGCTTTGCATTTCTCCTTGCTCCACCTCCCCTCCCTCCACTCCCACTGCCCTGGGCTTGTACTTCTCCAAAGCAGTGCTAGCATCTTAATTTTTGTTTCTGGCCTATTTTTTCTTTTCTTTCTTTATTTTTATTTTTCTTTCTTCCTTTTTTTATTTTTTAAAGAGGACTTAGTTTAAAACAGGAGATTAATTTCCAATAATAATAGTAATAGCTCATGTCTCAAAATGAACTTAGGTTGTTGCCTGGCCCAGAACCAACCCCTTTCTCTCTGGATTATCTTATGTAAACTTCCCGATGACTCTATGAGGTGGTGTTATCTTGCAGATGGGGAAATGGTCACTCAGAGATGTTCTATGACTTCCTTAAGATCATACAGTGCGTGGGATGCTTTATTTTAGGAACATGCTGTTACTCAGATCCATTTTCTCTAGGATTCCTTAGAGGCTTTGCTGCTCCCTGGATCCACAAATATTAATGACTTAGACGTGCAATAGCTGTAGTGTCCATGCAATAAGGATTTTACACAAGCTGTGAATGACAGAATATTTCGTGACAAAAAGTTGAGGAGGTTTTGTCTGAACAAGGAACTTATTAACAATGTGGACAAACACTGAGCAAACTCTCTTGGCTTAGGTAGTATCAAAAATATTGGTCAAATTATATTATGCGCGTATACCAGCATATAATAACGCATCCTACTATTGTGTATAAGCATAAGGCACAAATAAAAAAAGAGAAAAAATGCTAGTTAAAAGATAATTTTTGTGTGGAAAGTTAACCCATGAAAATTTAAAGGCAAATTTAAAAAATTGCCCAAAGCAACTTATGTACATGATGTAGGTAGGTTTTGGGTTGTGAAAATATGTAATGGATTGGAACCAGCATCAAAAAAAAGCAGAAGTTTGGTAGCACAACAATGATCTATTTGCACATAAGAAGAGTGTGCATTGTTTTGGGAAGTTTTTCTTTGTGTGTGAGTATATATAAGGTAATGATATATATGTTTTTACTGTGGTTTAAAAAGGTTTTTAAGCTGGGTGTGATGGCACATGCCTGTAAGCCCAGTACTTGGGAGGCTGAGACAGGAGAATCTCTGGTTTGAAGCCAGCCTCAGCAACTTAGCAAGACTCTTAGCAACCTAGGGAGATCCTGTTTCAAAAATAGAAAGGGTTGGAGGTGTAGTTCAGAGGTAGGATGACCCTGGGTTCAAGCCCTACTAAAACACACACACACACACACACACACACACACACACACACACACACTTTTTTTTAGGTATTGGGGATGGAACCCAGGGGCATTCTATCTCTGAGCTATACCCCAAGTCCTATTTTTTATTCTTTATTTTGAAACAGGGTTTCACTAAGCAGCTGAGGCTGGCCGTGAACCCGGATCCTCCAGTCTCAGCCTCCTAAGTACTGGGATTACAAGCATGTGCCACCATGCCTGGCTTCACACACATATTTTTAACACATTGCTATATTGGATGGCAATATCTCATGGTTTAAATAAAATCATGATTTTGGAGACAGAGACATCTAGATTACTTGCTCAACCATCAGTTTTGTAAGAGTCCTTGTCACGTCGGCTTGCTCACCTATTGTCTCCAGTGGGAGAGTTTTCTGGGAAAGGTTTTGAGAGTTTTCCATGTTTTTTCTTCCTGAGGGAGCCCATGTGTCCTAAGGTTTTTAAAACATCACTACAAGCCGGGCGTGGTTGCACACGCTTATAATCCCAGTACTTCGGAGGCTGAGACTGGAGATCTGGAGACTGGAGGAGTTTAATGAGGCCCTGTTTCAAAATAAAGAATATAAAATAGGGCTAGCGGGTGTAGCTCAGAGGTACCCCTGGGTTCAATCCCCAGTACTGAACAAAAAATCACTGCAATGCATTTCTGCTGCTCGGAACATGCTTCTGTCCACACTGGACTGGACTCTGCTGACCTTCCCAGCTGGTGCTCACCTACCATCCATCAGGGCATCCTTCTCATTCTCTCTACACCTGGGGCATTTGAGCACTGCTGAGGGACCAGAGCTAACCCCCGACCCAGAGGCTGACACATCCTCGGTATGGAAAATATCTATTCTCAGGATGATTTCTTTCCAAATGCTTCACATCCTAAGACCCAACTAAGCGGCCAAGCTTTAGGGAGGTTCTTGGGAAGGGAAAGACAGGGATGTCATCCAGTTATGGAGAAATGGGAAACAGACCCAGAAGGAATTTGAACTCCTTTTTGGCAAGGATCTTCCATCTTTTCCCCCCGGGCTTGCTGTCCAAACATAGATTCAACCCGCCTCTTGCAGGTGTCCCTGTGACATTGTGGGAGTTATTTCATGGCAGGAGAAGAGCCGGCTGGATGAAGCCTGGCTAAATATCAGGACAGGTAGTCTGAGGATGCTACCTCTCTTTTGCAACTAGAGTCTTCCCTGAAATTTTAATTCCTGCTCCTGGAGTGGAGAACATTTTTAAATGATTTCAAACCCAGAAAAGACACAGATCTAAGGAAATAAAAATAATAAACATTGCAAAAGCAAGGCAAAACAATTGCAGAAAACATCCGCAATAAAAGGGACATTTATATAACCTATCACCTCATCACTAGAGAAAAATCATTGTTTACACTTTGATTTATATTCTTTGTTTTGTTTTGCTGTTATGATTATCCTTGTCTTTTAAACTTCATGTACAATGATAATCTTTCCTTAGTCTAATTCCTAGAAGGAAGTGGTGATATTATCTTTTCTGAGTCAAATTGTATATTCCGAGGGTCTTCTCTTCAGTTCCCATGCATGCTTCTAGGCTCCCCTCTCCTCTCTAACCTTCATGGTCACCTTGGAGGTATAACCAGACTCACTGCCCTGCTGTTGTAGTTAATAATATCCCCACTTGGTGACTATGAGTAATGATTTGATAAAAAACAATGTTGGTCGCTTGTAATCCCAGCATTCGGGAGGCTGAGACTGGAGGATCCGGGTTCGCGGCCAGCCTCAGCCACCTAGTAAGGCACTCTGCAACTTAGTGAGACTCGGTTTCAAAATAAAGAATAAA
>PVLC010019591.1:14135-30450 GCA_004027655.1 Graphiurus murinus
CGCACGCTTGTAATCCCAGCATTCGGGAGGCTGAGACCGGAGGATCCGGGTTCGCGGCCAGCCTCAGCTACCTAGTGAGGCACTCCACAACTTAGTGAGACTCGGTTTCAAAATAAAGAATACAAAATAGGACTGGGGGTATAGCTCGGAGGTAGAATGCCCCTGAGTTCAATCCCCAGTACCGCAAAAAAAAAGAATAAAAAATAGGGCTGGGGGTGTCGCTCGGAGGTAGAATGCCCCTGAGTTCAATCCCCAGTACTGAAAAAAACAAAAACAAAAAAACAATGTCGGTCATTCTCTCAAATTTGCTACATGATTAAAATAAGCTCACAGTATAATCTTGATAAGTTTAGATATAAATATTATGAACTGAAGTCCATGGGTATAAGTGTTTAGAAGTGTGACCAGGAAGTGCAGAGGAATTAGCTTTTTATGGGATGAAATGGAACCAACGGCACCACGGGGAGTTTGTCGTGTAAAGATTATCACTAAAAGAGAAAAATTAAAGCAAATAAAGTTATAAGGTAGGAAAAGCAATTGATTTGCATATTTATACATACCAAGTTTCACATGAGAAACACAACTAATGGCACTTAGAGGTATAGCTCAAATTTTAATTTCTTATTAGAGAGTTCTGTATCAGCCATGGTTCAGAGAAACGAAAGCATTGGGAACTATGCACATTTATGAGAGCTATCTATAGAGGCTTTGTAATACTGCTGTCTTTAAATCCGATGCGAAAGCGTGAGATCAGCAAGGCAGTTAAGAAGAGAAAATGGAGGCAGGAGTCGGGAATGGTGGTGTATGCCTACCATCCTAGTACTTGAGAGGCTGAGACAATAGGATTTCAGGTTTGTGGCCAGCCTTAGCAACTTAGAGAAGCCCTGTTTCAAAATAAGTAAAAAACAAAATAAAATACAAGCTGGGACAGAGGTCCCTACAAAGTAGTGTTCTAGCACGTTCTAGGCAGTTCTCATCACTTCCAACCTTATTAATGTGGATGTCTTGCAGAACATCTAGTGCCCTTCTATATAAAGCTGAACATACCTGACCCAGAAATCAAAAGCAGAGGCAGAATTCAGGAGAAGTGGAACCATTTCAGACCTAGCCATTACCTCATGCCAACAGGTAAACCGCATATTAGTAGCAAAATTTGTATGTATGCCGCAAAGGGCTGCTACTTCATTCCTGACTTCCAATATCCATGAGACTCTCTTGTCGTCCACTCTAACAATATACAGGGAAGAGAATTCTGGGAAATGTAGTTTGGCCTGGCCAAGTGGAGACATTACAAAAGTTAGTGGGCCAACTCAAACCTTCAAACCTGAAGTGTCTGGACTGTGTAACACCCCTGCCTCAATGGGAGCATTACAATTTTCTATTGACATGTATTTACTTGCTCATTCCTTCATTTTTACGGTGCTGGTAATCAAACCCAGGGCCTCATGCATGTTCTACCACTGAACTATACCCATCCCCTCCATTGAATTTAATCACACGATATGGAGATTCCCCAGAAATTCTCCTTCATTCCAGACATATTTTTTAACCTCCATTGTGTGGAAGCAGCCGGTTTCCCCATGGGCTATACCCCAGCCAGTATACTAATCCATTTCTTGGCCAGAGACTCACTGGCCTGAAGAACCCACAGTGATCAGCAGTCTTAATTTCCAGTTCAATGGGACCACTGCTGTATCCCTTGGTTACAGCATCCCTCCCCTTGGAAATAAACCATCTAGACCAACTGTCTACAAGTCCAGGGAAGCAAAGATTTTGCTAATTAAACTGAGGGTAAAAAGTGAGGGGAGTTACTTTTGTTTCCACACTTTAATTCCCAGATTTAAGAATCCTAGCCATGAGAGAAATAACATCATTTTTTGGAGATTGACTTAGAGGATGCTATGGTTTGGATATAGTTTGTCCCTCTAAGACTTACGTGTTGGAGTTTTGGTCCTTGGTGTGGAGTGTTGAGCAGTGTTACTGTTAAGAGTCAGAGCCTAGTGAAAGATCATTACCGACCTCTCTTTACACTCTTTCTGTCTTACCGTGTGATCTTTCCCTCAACCATGAGCCCCTGCCATGTGATACCCCATGATGTGATGTATCCAGGAGGGCCCTTCCTCACCATAGCTGGCACAATGCTGTTTGATCTTTAAGCTTCCAAAATTGTGAGTGAAATAAATCTATTTTCCTTATAAGTATATGGCCTTAGGTATTTTGTTATAGTAAGAAAAGACAGACTAGTTGAAAGTACATCCTTGAGGTCATTAGCTAGTTCTACAAGGTGTTGCTGTTGAACTGATAAAATAAAGCCAGCCTTTATTTTATCAAGCCCACTGACTCAGGATTAAGGCTAACATGGTAAGATACTAGTGGTGATTGAACTGTTCCTAACCTTGTGGGGATTAAATTCCAGTGAGGGAAGACCTGATTAATTTAAAATTGTAACTGGGATATGTTCTACAGAAAAACTAACTTAAGTACCTCCAAATGGAAGATTTGACCTGGTTCTAGAGAGGCAGAAAACTTTACTCCAGGAAAATGGTACTTGTTTGAGTTCTGAGGAATAAATAGGAGATAACTGGATGAAGAGTAAAGTGACAAATACCCCAGCTAAGAATAAGAGCCTGTCACAGGAGAAACCAGGGGGACTGAATCCTGGAGCAGAGTCAGTGTGAGGACCGTGGGTATAATGAGTGATGAGTTTGGGAAGGAGGGTGTGATTCTGCTATGGTGGCTCTCTCAGGCCATATTAGAATATTTTATCTCATTCTAATAGCAATGAGAAGCCATTGAAGGATACTAAGAGGGTAACTTGTTTGGATTAACATTTTAGAAAGATCACTTTAACCTCGCTATAGAAAACAAATTGGTGGAAGAAGCAAGAGTGAGGATGTTGAGAAGTCTTGTGATGAACAGGATTATGGAATTCAAGAGAGACTGAAGCACTAAGGATGATTCCCCCTGAGATAGGAAATGCTAAAACAGTTCTGGAATGAACTATTAATAATGTTGTTTTGGGTTAATTAAGCTTCAAATTCTTAATTTTAATAAAATTTGACTTACTGGTATTTTCTCTTATGGTTTATACCATTTGTATCTTGCTCAAGAAATAAAATACAGGGCTGTCATGGTGGTGCATGCCTATAATCTTAGTACTTGGAAGGCTGAGATAGGAGGATTTCAGGTTCAAGACTAGCCTCAGCAACTTAATGAGACCCTCAGCAACTGAGCAATATCCTGTTTCAAAACAAAAAATAGGTGTGGGAGATAGGATGCTCTTGGGTTTAATCTCTAGTACCAAAAAAGAAAATGAAAAAGAAAAAAAAGTACAAATGAAATCTACTCTTCCTTATTGTCTTCTAAATTTTTCAATTTTTTTTGTTGTTATTTCAGCTTTTAGTCTCTCTGGGGCTAATTTTTGGTATGATGAGAAGTTGCCATTAAATTTATGATTATTTCTCCAGGTCTATTTACTAAACATACATACAGTGTGGTACTAGGGATTGAACCCAGGGCATTCTACCTCTAAGCTACACCCCTAGCCCTATTTTATTATTTATTTGGAAATGGGATCTCACTAAGTTGCTAATAGCCTTGCAAAATTGCTAAGGCTGGCTTTGAACTTGCAATCCTCCTGTCTCAGCCTCCCAAGTTCTGGGATTGCAGGCGTGTGCCACCACACCTGCCCATGCAGCGCTTTTCATGTGCTAGGCACCTTTCTATGCTTTACAAATATTAACATTAATTTGCATAAAGACATTATGTAGAAATTTACATTCTTGTCCCTGTTTCATAGATGAAGGAACAGAGTTTTGAGAGGTTAAGTAACTTGCTCAAGGTTACAAAGGAAGGAAGCCACAGAACCAAGGATTGTGTCCCAGATACATTAGCTCTGGAATCCACAACACCACAATTTCTTCCTGTGTAAATATCTTGTTTCCAAGGAAGTTTCCCCACATAACTTTAGTGTACAGTGATGATTCCTGCCTCTGTTTGGTTTTATTACATGTGGTGCAAAATGGGGAATCTTTCTACATCCATTGTTTGGCATTCAGAAGTAAGGAAAGATTTTGCCTTGCTGTCTGTCTGTGTCCATGAATTTTTAAGAATATTTTAATTCAATGAATTATAATTATAATCCATTACTATCATAATTTATATTGATTCTCAAATTATTCCAGATTTGGCCAGTGGAACCACTTCAGGCTGGCTGTGTGTCCTTTTAACATGACCTCGATCTGTTTTTAAGCAGTTCCTATACTTTCTGGAACAAAATGTACTGGGCTTGTCTTGTAATTTTCTTTGCTCATCTTGGATTCAGCTATTTCTCCAAACTGGTTCTTTTTATTGGGACAGAGTACCTAGAAAGCAAGCTCAGAGAAGCACCGGGACATTGTTGCTTGGCAGCTCTTCCCAGTTCAGTCTCGCAGGGCTTTTTGCTTCCCTCCTTCCAAATTTCTCTCTCCCTTCTCTACATTGAGAAACAGGATTCCCCCAAACATCAGTGTATTTCCTGATATACTCAGACACACAGTGCACACAAAATTGCATCCAAACTGCCACACCCATAGCAGCTACCAATAACAAGCCCAAGATTTCTTAGTAGTTCTTTTGTCTTTATGTTAGTAATTTATAACCAAAGCACAGGGGTAGAGAAGTTATTTGGACTGTTTTCATTTTCCCTTTGGATGTAGATATGTTATTCATCGGGCATATGGTGAAGATCAGCTCTTTCCTGTTCATATTAAATTTTAGGTTTGATATCCATCCTTGCCGATTTCATCTTTATATATATATATATATATATATATATATATATATATATATATATATATATTTTTTTTTTTTTTTTTTTTTTTGCGGTACTGGGGATTGAACTCAGGGGCATTCTACCTCCGAGCTATACCCCCAGCCCTATTTTTTATTCTCTATTTTGAAACCGAGTCTCACTAAGTTGCGGAGGGCCTCACTAGGTAGCTGAGGCTGGCCACGAACCCGGATCCTCCAGTCTCAGCCTCCCGAATGCTGGGATTACAAGCGTGCGCCACCACGCCTGGCTCTTCATCTTATATTTTGATCATGCAAAAAACACTAAGTGGTTTACAATAGTACAAATCATAATAAAAGGTATATTCGAGATGTCACATCTTCGATTACTTTTTCCAACTGAGCTCTGAGTAGGTAATTTCTTAGTTTCTAGCAGAAGTACAGCCCATATTCCCCTATACCTCTTGCTATTACCCCTCCTCTCTTGTAGAAAAGGTAGCATCATTATATATGTACTCCTTTGCATTTCGCTTGTTTTATTTAAAAATATGTTCCAGAAATTATTTTATATCAATCTTTATAGGCCCTCTTTATTCTTTTAAAAAGATGCACAGTATTCTATCACATGCATATATCATAATTCATAAAACTTGCTGTATGTATTTGAGTTGCTTCTAATACTTTGTGATTTTGAATAATGCCTTAATAAATAACGTTGTATATATTGATATTCATATTGCTGGAAGAGTATCTTTGGGTCAAGTTCCTAGAAGTCAGGTTGCTGGGCCCAAGGAGTAAATATGTATTGAGTTTTGAGTTTTGTTAAATGTTGTCAATTTTCTCTGCATAGAGATTGCTTCATTTTGCACATCCAAAAGTGACTAAGTGCTTACTAACTTACAGATTTGCCAACAGGTATACCATCACACTTAAAGATCTTTGTCACTCTGATAGCTAAGAAATAGTGCTTCTCCTTTTAATTTGAATTTAATTATCAGTGAAGTTGAAGATCTTTTTAAAGTATAAGGAATATTTTGTGTCTTTTTAGGGAGCATTATGTGTTTCATGCATTTTGCCCAAAATTTATGGAATTTTGGTCTTTCTTCCTTACACATTAGTGATATCAGTTCTTTATCTGGAACAAAGAAAGCATTTTCTCTCAGCTTATTGTTTGACTTTGCATATATCATTTTATGCCATAAAAAACTTCTTTTAAAAAATTAATTTTTACATACTTGAATTTATAAAGCTTATATTGTGTCGGAGTTTTTAGATTATTTAGAAAGTCTTCCTTCACCAGATTTCAAAGAAATATATCTGTATTTTCTCCTAGTATTTGTATGACTTCATTTTTATAATTGGTTTTCTTTTCCACTATTTTTTCCCCTTGTGAGGAAAAGTGTGAGGTAGGGATATAATTTTATCTTCTAATGTCTTCTCTGTTGTCCTAACAAAATTTAATAAAAAGTCCATGTTGGTCCCAGTGATTGGAGATGCCAACTTTACCAAACGCTAGATTTTCTTATATATTTATCCTTTCTAGTTTCTACCATCAATTTGTCTGTCTATTCATAAGCCAGTACAATACTCTTAAAATTATAATGGCTTTCTGGCATACTTGAGTATGTAACAGTAGAGTTTTTCACTTTCCCCATCCCTTGATGGCTTTTTACTTATTCAGTGTTTTACTAACTATTCATGACTGTTTATTTTTTTCATATGAATTTCACTGTTAACTTGTTTCACTTTAAGATATAAATTAACTTAGGGAGGACTGACATCTTTATGATGTTGACTTATTTAATGCAAGAACAAAGGAAGTCTGTTCATTTGTTTAAATCCACAAAATAAGTCTTAGGAGTATTTTTAACATCACTCATGTAGATTTTAAAAATTTCATATGAAGTTATTTTCTTTTGTTTATTTTTTGTAGTAAGGATTATACCCAGGGACATTCTACCTCTGAACTACATCCCCAGCCCTTTTTAAAAAAATTAATTTTGAACAGGATATCACTAAATTGCTAAGGGTCTCACTAAGTTGCAGAAGCTGGCCTTGAATCTGTGCTGCTCCTGTCCCAGCCTCCCAAGTACTGGGATAAAAGGCATACACCATCACACTTGGCTATGTTAAGTCTATTTCTAAATCTTTCATATTTTTCTCTGCTATTGTAATGAGATTCACTCATTCATTATTTGTATGAATATGAAGGATATTTATTTATTTTAGTTTTGTACTTTTATTGGTATACTATAATTTTATATTATAGTGAGATTTAAAAAGTGATACATAAATACAGACACATATCACTTGGTGTAATTCCTGCTGGAGGATATTTATTTTTACATGTTAATTTTATATCTTGTTATATTTCTCTAATAGCATCAGCATACTATAATAAAACACCTGGGCCACGCTACTTAGTATGAAGAAAACAATGTCAATTTAGTTCACAGTTTAGAAGGTACAAGCCCAAGGCCCTGTGGTTTGGGGCCTCTGGTGACAGCAGCACATCATGGTGGGTGTGTGTGTTGGAGGGGACGCTCACATCTCTAGCTAGGAAGTGGAGAGAGAGAAAAGATGGACTGGGGTCCAACAATTCCCTCTGGGGGCGCACCCTCGATTACCTAAGGAGGCTTTTTCTACTAGCTTTATCTCTTAAAAGTCCATAACATCTCCCAAACCAGCACCCCAGTGACCAAGCCTTATATATGGCTTCCACTCACCCACACCACAGTACTTTCTCATTTTTAAAGCAGTTTTTTTTGTGTGTGTGTGCCTTATTATTGATTTTCTAGAGCCATTGGGCTTTTAATTATTTAAGTATTAGGTTTTCTTTCCTAGAATATGTGTTTTTTTTCTTCCAAGTCTGCTTCATTATTTTTATAATCTCTTTTCTTTCTGATATTTTCATCTCCATCTTTTATTTTTAAACATTTTCAACATAACTTGTATGCTTACTAATCTTACTATCTAAAGTTTTTGCATATGTGGTTCCAATGCCCACTTTTGTTTTGTTTCTGCTGGCTATTGGTCAGGATCTCCTATTTCCTTATGTGGCACTTGATTTTTGTTATTTGTATTATGTATTTATATACCATGGAATGCCACCTGTGAAATTTTTTGAGGCCTATGTTTGACATGAGTTCCTTCCAGAAAGGACTGAGCTTGCTTCTGTTAGGTGTATAGTCAATGTCAACCTCTGACCAATTTTTAAAAACAACAAAACTCAAAACCTGGAGCCTATTACATTCACATAGTTAATATAATTTCAGGACACAAAACTGGATGAGGGCTGTCTTAAGGTTATAAATTCCTTGGGGGAATTTTTTCGCCATGCATTCTCCCAGTTCAAGATAAAAAAAAAAACCCAAACCAAACCTAAACAAAACAAAAAAAGTTAGTGTCTGCCTTGAGAGCAGGCTTACTTCTAGATCTCTCCATCACTGATGACATAGCCTTTAGATTGCTGGATTGTGGGGGCCTCTTAGAAGAATTCTCTTAGGTGGTCCTGGCCTTGAACTTGAGAGGCTAGCCAGGGTTTGGCAGACATCCCAGGAACAAAATATGGTTGACTGTTTATGTACCTCTCTACATTTATGCCTCTTGTTAATTTTTCACTTCTTGGAATTTTTTCTTACAAGCTCAAAAATTTATCTTAAAAGCTTTTATTTATTTATTTATTTATTTATTTATTTATTTATTTATTTATTTTTGTGGTACTGGAGATTGAACTCAGGGGCATTCTACCTCTGAGCTATATCCCCAGCCCTATTTTTTATTCTTTATTTTGAAACAGGGTCTCACTAAGTTGCGGAGTGCCTCACTAGGTAGTTGAGGCTGGCCGAGGTCCCGGATCTTCAAGTCTCAGCCTCCCAAATGCTGCGATTACCAGCATGCACCACCACGCCTGGCTCAAAAAGCTTTTATTTAAATATGTTTATAGCTTTTGGTTGTTGGTGGTGGGAAAGTTGGTAGGTGTACCAGGCTGTCCTACCTCCATTAGACTTGGGAGTCTAAGATGATTTCTAAAACATCAAATGTATTTTAAAGCTGGGCATGGTGGCACACACCTATAATCTCAGTACTTGGGAGGCTGAGATAGGAGGACCTTGGAGTTCAAGGGCAGTCTTAGCAATGTAACAAGACTCTCAGCCACCTAGCAAGACCCCGTTTCAAAACAAAAATTAAAAAGGACTGAGGGCATAGCTTAGAGGGGGAATGCCCCTGGGTTCAATCCCTGGTATCACAAAAATGCATTTTAAATTAATAAGAGTTATGAAATAGACATCTATTTATATATAAAGAAAGATAGTCGAATAATGGTTAATGAGAATAAAGAGTTACAAAATTTTAAAAAGTATGAGCTCATTGTTATAAAATATTCAGATATCCACATATGCAGAGGAAATAGTTTTATCTAAGAGTAACTATTAGCGACTGCTTAAGAGGTTGAATTATGAGTGATTCTATTTTTCTTTTATTTCTCCCTTTGTAACTTTCCATGATTAATATGAATTATTGGGCAAAAATGTAAAAAACATATTTAACAAATCTTTTCTGAGTTGCATGGTGGTGCATGCCTATAAGCCCAGGTTTTGAGAGGCTAAGACAGGAGGATTGCAGATTCAAGGCCAATCTCAACAACTTGGTGAGACCCTATTTCAAAATAAAAAATAAAAAAGAGCTTGGGGTGTGCTCGAAGGAAGAAGGCCCTGGGTTCAATTACTAGTACCTAAAATAAAACAAAATAAAAATCTTTTGTAACTGAAATGAAGTCTTTCAATACTAAGCAGAGATGGCATGTTTTTTCAACAGTAAGCATCTTATGATTTATTAGCTTTGACTTAGAGCCTTTTTTTGTGCTTAGTAAAAATGTATTTTTTGAGTCTCTGGGAAAAATCAATGGGCTATATAAAGGGTTTTGTCTTCTGTAGAGCTATTTGATTTCTAGAAATGAAAACTTTCTCTTATAATGAGGCTGTGGAGGGAAAGGGAGCAGAGGATGTGGTTCTTTTCTCTTTGGGGCCTTCCACGAATTTGATGGTAGTTGGAGGAGTTAAAATGACTTAGATATCTGATTTCGAATCTGAGAGCAGAAAATAGAGGAGATAATTTCCTAAATGCTTTCCAGAGGACGATTCTATTATTTTGTAGGAGTGTCCCCTAGCTGGAATTATCTCTTGGGTTTCTTCCCACCACCTCATTGTAGGAAACTTAACTAACTCCAGATGAAGAGTCTTACAGATTTCTACTCTTTTAGAGTTGATCTCCTTAATGTGCCTTTCTAGAACTGATCAAGAAAGCCCAGTCAGCAACAACAACAACAGATTTCAGTGTGGAAGCCAGTAGATCATGAACTCTGAGAACACCATAATTAATCCTTTTTGGGTGGCAAATGTGCAAGAAAATGCCACTCCAGCAAGATCCACCATGTGGAGACGCAGCTGCTGTTGTAAAATGTAGTTTGGAAAAGAAAAAACAAAAAACCCAAACAAAAAAACACCACTTGAGACTTCAGGGAAATTCCACTAGCATACCTCATAAAATTACACAGAAAAGGACAGATGGTGTGAGGTCGTCCAAGACCTTCCTTTCTACAGATAGCGCCATCTCAGTAATGACCCGCAGGCTTGGTGATTGTGAAGTTTGAGTACAAATATTTAAACCATATTTATACCATATTTAAAGAGAACTTCTTTTTAAGCATGGTTCGGGTTTTTCACAACTTGACCCCCTCATCAGCAAGAATTGTTGGGTTTAGACCCTCAAATTAACTAAAAGCTTTTACAGCATTGTAAATGAATGCTAATTACACCCAATAGTTAAATCAGTTGTGCTACATTTATTCATTTCTAAGATCAGATGGGTACATTTGTTTTGATCATCCATTTGAGACCTCTCAGTTGAAACTGCATTTTTGTCCCGTGAAGTAAGAGAAGATTTTCAAACTTTGGTCAATCCTGTCATCATTGGCTGTGTCATGAATTACTTCATTATCACATGTGTTGACAGATTGGACTTGGCAAGTTCGCTGCCCAGGAGGTTTGGAATGAAGTGAAGATTCATCGGCACACCTTCCTGAGTTTAAGGCTAAGGCCCTATGCAGGATACCACCAGGAAAGGAATAGATCTCATCTTTTGTGGACCCGGATCTTCCTCTGGGTTCCTAAATGGAAGTAGTTCTTGAGAAATCCAGCCAATTCTCTTGCAAGTTGACCCCCATGCTATGAGGAAGTGCTTCCTGGAAATCTGCTGTATAGTCATGAAACATAATTTATTTATGCTGTCAACAAATTTCAGTGTAATTTACCCCCCCCAACCCCGCCCATGGATGATACTACGTGTTCTTCCTATACCCTCAGGTTTATGGTAAGACTCATGTGTGACTGTTAAGTTCACAAAACTCTGAAAGCAAAACAGCTATCTTATAAAATCACTCTCGTTATTTTACTCCCAGAAACTAGATTCCATAAGGGAAGAATGCTTATGAATCAAATCCGAATGCTCAAGTGATCCTGCCTGATAATGAAATCTGACTATGTCATTGCTCTATTCAGAACCCCTCCTTCTTGTCCAGAGCAACAAGCCAACGTCTTCATCTTTAAGATCTGGACCTTGCTGCAGTATTTCCAGCTGCTAGACCCAGCTACTGCTCTGAACTCATTCCATAACTGTGACCCACATGCTCCTGCCTCTTATGCCTCCATGGCTCCTGGCTCTCCATCCCAAGGGCTGTGCATTGGTGCTTTCCTTTGCTCTTCCTCCTGTTAGTTCAGCAATGGGCTCCCTGCCTCCATTCAGCATCTTTTGTGGACCCGGATCTTCCTCTGGGTTCCTAAATGGAACCCCAGCAAAAGAGCATTTCTACCTCCTGGTCTTATTCTTTTCAGCACTTACCAGCAGTATTATGTTATATACTTATTTGTTATGTGTTTTCTGTCAGTCTTCCCTATGAATAAAATCTCCAAGACAGCAGGAACTTCTTTACTGTGTGTCTTTGATCCCTAGATTCTCCAGGCAGGGCAAAGGTGGTGAATAAGTATTTACTGATCGAATGAATATGTAAATAAGTGGGTGGCTCCTGTGTCTTCTGCCACCTGCCCTCTTATTTAACCGGCATGTGCTACACATATGGATTTAGATAGACGCCTTACAGCTGATGACAGCCGCATGGGAAGAACCAAAGAGCCACACTGATTAATTTCATTCAGTGCAGTGCAGCAAACATTTATCAAGCCCCTAGTATGAGTAAGACTCTATTGGAATTGATATGAGCACATCTGCTTCTCTGAACGAGGCTTATAATTGATAGTGTCTACACAGGAAAAAAAACAAAGCAGAAAGACTCCCTCAGCCACTTGGGACTCCCCCCTTCTGATTCTTGTTAAAATAAATTTAAGTTGGCAAGCCTTTGACAAAATCCCATCATGAGTAAGGCCCTTATGTTGCCGATAATTTTTATCGACACACTTCAAAACAGCATCATTCTTTCAGTTTTATTTTTTGTTTTTTATTTTCTTCTTCTGTGGTACTGGGGATTTAACCCAGGGGCATTCTCACTCCAATCTATACCCCCAGCACTATTTTATTTTTATTTTGAAACAGGGTGTTCAGGTTAATGACAGTCTCACTACTTGCTGAGGCTGTCCTCAAACCTGAGATCCTCCCATCTCAGCCTCCCAAGTACTAGGATTATAGGCATGCACCACCATGACCAACTGTCTTTCAGCTTTAAAAAATGACAAATATAATATTGGAAGAATAAATCAGTGTAGCAATATAGTAAAAGATTATAAACTTGGAAAGAGCTATATTAGCCTGAGTGCTTCTAGATGTACAAGTATTAAAATTATTAGAGTTCTATTAGATTCATGTACCCACATGTTCTACTGATGCTTAATTTTTATTGGGATGAGAAAAAGCTTATAACAAATTAATCAGAAAACATATTTTTCTCATTATTGTCTGAATACTTAGAACCCATTTTGTGCAAATATTTTTATAGCTTATTTCTGGTATATTCATCTATATCATTCATAAGACTACATTTTATTTATTTATTTTTTGTGGTACTGGGGATTAAACCCAGGGGCATTCTACCTCCAAGCTACAGCCCCAGCCTTTTTCTTTTTTTTCTTTTGAAATAAGGTCTTGCTAGGTTGCTGAGAGTCTTGCTGTGTTGCTGAGGCTATCCTCGAACCTGTGATCCTCCTGTCTCAGCCTCTCAAGTACTGAGATTACAGGTGTTCATCACCATGCCCGGCAATAAGAATAAATTTTAAATGCACACATATATTAGAACCTCATCATAAAAAAGGCATGGAATAAAAAGAGTGCATGACTTGTACAAAGGAGTATCTGGCACAGGCAGCAATGGCTAACAGTGAGAGCTTACTGTGTATTTCACACTGTTCTAAGTACTTTTTCTATTAGTCAAATTGGAGGATTAACTCATTTCATAGTCCAGCATACCCATGAAACAGGTTCTCTTATTTTTCCCATTTTTACACACTAGAAAACAAGAACAAAGAATTTATATAGCTTGTCTAAGATTAGCAGTGATTCCAGTATTTTGCACAGGAATCTGTGCTGGGTTTTTTTTTCTTCTTTTTTTGTGGTACTGGGGATTGAACCCAGGGCCATTCTACCTCCAAGCTACACCCCCAGCCCTATTTTTTTATTCTTTGTTTTTGAAATAGGGTCTCACTAAGTTGTGGAGGGCCTTATTAAGTAGATGAGGCTGGCTGTGAACCTGTGATCATCCTATCTCAGCCTCCCAAGTACTGGGATTACAAGTGTGCACCACCACACCTGGCTAGGAATCTGTGCTTCTCACAATTACATTTTATTACCCATAAGAAGCACACATTTAGCCTGGGTACATGAAATACCAATCAGAGTTGATGGCAATAGAAGAGTTCTCTACTATTTTCTCAAAAAATAGACAATAATTACCATAAAAAGCTCAATGGAGGGAAAGGCAAATTTTGTCTAGGATAAGAGTTGAGCAGAGACTTGAAGAAAGGATGGGTTCTGTTTAGGTGTTTGGGAATAGGAAAGTATTTGGATGGGATATATCAGACAAAGGGCAGAATTAGGAAAAGCCAAATGTGAGGGCAGGAATGAATACTAACAACTAGCTTAAAGAAAGACATTAAGTGATAGGCAAAGAGTTTCCTATATGTCATCAAGTTAAATTCTCATAAATACAATGAGAGGTAACTGCTACGATTACTGTGTGATGTGGACACATCCAGCTGTGTCTGACTTCAGAGGTCACACCTTTAATCTACACTACAGTGTGTCTAAGAAGTTGATTGGACATAAGGAAGTCAGGCGGGGGCAGACTTGGAGGACCTCAATTACTTGGATAATATCTGTACATTTTCTTCTGTTTGAATGAGGCATTGCTGGAAGCTAGATAGGGAAATTAAAATAAGTCCAAAGTAAAGATCCTCAGTAAATGGAGACCTCTGAAAACATGGCAAGTTATGTTGAACTGTTTCTTCTGTTAAAGATAAGCAGAACGTTTGATGTATGCTTATAAGAGATTGGACATATTATTAATCAAAATGTCACCTGCCTGAGGGACTTACACATTGTGCTTACAAGTGGGTAATGGATAGACTGACCAAAGAGGAACATTTTGACCTCCAAGCAGGGTGATTGCTGTGAGACTTTGTCGCCATGATACAGTGGTCACCATGGGATCTGTCAGCAGGAGACTTGATCTCCAAGGAAGTTTGTAAATATATTCTTTCTCTTCTTCCTCTTCCTCTTCCTCTTCCCCTCTCCTCTCCTCCCCTTCCCCTTCCTCTTATTCTTATTCTTATTCTTATTCTTATTCTACTCTATTCCACTCTACTCTACTCTATATTCTGGGACAAAATCTAGAAGGTAGAACAAAAAGACAAAGAAATAGGAAACGAGCTGGGAGAGGTGGCGCATGCTTGTAATCCCAGCATTTGGGAGGCTGAGACTGGAGGATCCGGGTTCGAGGCCAGCCTCAGCTACCTAGTGAGGCCCTCCGCAACTTAGTGAGACCCTGTTTCAAAATAAAGAATAAAAAATAGGGCTGGGGTATAGCTTGAAGGTAGAATGCCCCTGAGTTCAATCCTCAGTACCACAAAAAAAAAAAAAAAAAAAAAAAAAAAAAAAAAAAAAAAAAAAAAAAAAAAAAAAAAAAAAAAAAAAAAAAAAAAAAAAAGGAACCAAGAAGGAAAAAGTAAAAGACATTGCAGCATCAATCTTAGAGGATTACTATTTGAAAAAGGAATTCCAAACATAGAGAGTAGAAAAATGGGAGGATTTCATTGATAAAATACTATACTTAAAGAGATTTTTTCAGCACTAAAGGGTATACATTTCTTTTCTTTTTTTTTTTTTTTGCAGTACTGGGGATTGAACTCAGGGGCATTCTACCTCCGAGCTATACCCCCAGCCCTTTTTTTATTCTTTATTTTAAAACCGAGTCTCACTAAGTTGCAGAGTGCCTCACTAGGTAGCTGAGGCTGGCCGCGAACCCGGATCCTCCAGTCTCAGCCTCCCGAATGCTGGGATTACAAGCGTGCGCCACCACGCCTGGCGGGTATACATTTCTTGATTGAAAGAATCTCTGGTGCACCTAGTACAATGGATGAAACTAAACCCACACCAAAGCACCCCATCGAGAAATTTCAAAACATAGGAGACACAAAGAAGATGGTACAATGTTCCAGAGTGAAAAGACCGTTGAGGAGACAGTTCATTCAGAGATGCCAAAAAGTCAGAATGGCTTCTCAATTGTAGCAGCAATGCTGGAAGCAAGAAATAAAGGAGCACAGTCTTCACATTTTTAAAGGAAAGTTCTTTCTAAGCCAGAATTCTGTGCCCAGTTAAGCTCTTAATATGATATGAAAGCAGAAAGGGCAGAATACACAGAAGGTCTGGAAAACTAATCTCTTCACTGTGCACCTATCTTGGGATGTTCTTATTCAAAATGAAAGGATAAGACAAGAGCTAGAAAGAGATGGAAAACCGGAAACAGGTTGAGACTAGAGTCGCTTCCTGTCGCAGCACTCATCCTGGTGTGCTAGAGTTCTGGGAGAGAATTTGCTGCTCTTGATTCACTGGCTGGGACACTCAGCGACCCCACTGGTGCCCAATCTGAAACATGCCCTGCCCCAGGTCCTACTAAGTCTGATTTGGCAGGCCTCTTTCCTCGTGCCCATCAGGGGGTTGGTATATGCCATAGGATATTGTAAATCCATTTCTCTTCTTCTGAAAGAAAGGAAAGAAAAGAAATTGAAAGCAGGGTGTCCAGCACATGAGAAGAATAGAAAGTATGGAATAATTAAGTATGCTTCAGATTAGTGGAAAGTGGCTGTGGACTGAATGTTCGTGTTCTCCAAATTCATATGCTCAAGTCTAAATCCCCTATGTGATGATTTTTAGAAGGGTGAGTCTTTGGGAGGAGGTTGGATTATGAGGGTAGAATCCTCACAGTGGGGTTAGTGCCTTCATAAGAAGAAACTCTAGAGCAATGATCCCTCTCCTCTCCTCT
>PVLC010019592.1:9490-30496 GCA_004027655.1 Graphiurus murinus
AAAAAAAAAAAAAAAAAAAAAAAAAAAAGAAAAAAAAAAAAAAAGAGAAAACCAGAGTTAGCATTTATCTGTTAAGTGCCTTCCAGAACCTCCGATGAGCTTTCTCCTAAGTGGACTCCTTGGTCCCTACGATGGCCCCGCCGTGCTGTCGCTGTCCTCACTCAGGCAGAGCAGGCCATGAGCGATGCACTCCTGTCACCTGATTGACAAATGACGGCACTGGAGCGGCGCCCAGGTCTTCAGTCACCTGAGCCCCAGCTGCAACCACTGACCCACAGAGCAGCTACACAGAGACAGCAGAGAGGGAGACCCCTAATCTAAGGACACCACTGGACCCGGCGTGTGGGATGAAGACGGGCCCTGGGCGGAAGGCTGAGCTCCAGCTGGGGCCGCTGGGGAGACTGAGACGCACAGGTCAGAGGGAAGCCGAGAGAGGAAAAGTACTGTAGGAGATCCGGAAGCTAGAGAGAAAAAAGAAAAAGAAAAAGAGACCAGAAAGAAATCAGTGATTTTATCAACAGGACACAGAAGGAAAAGAATGATGTCAGCCGAGCTAATGTAGAGAAATAGAACATACAGCTCTCCCTGGGAAGTGCTTTTAAGCTGCAAAGTGTAAAGAGAGGCTATTTTTGTATTTGTGACATTTTAGGTTTCAGCTACTTGCAACTTGAAAAAAAAAAAAAATCCGAAATCAACCGAACTTATTCCTTAGCAAGTTAAAGGAGATGACAGAGGAGGGGCTGCACGCTTAGCTGCTAAACTGCTATTCTCTGACAACCCAGGAAGACTGTCCTCAGCTTATTTAGCATCAGCATGTTCTCAGCTCCTTGCTTTCTTCACTGAGGTCGCTGCTGAGCGGAGGTGGTAAGAGAAGACCTGGAACACACGGCAGAAACCGGGAAGAAGCACAGCGTTTCAGCAGATGACATCACCATAGAGGAGACCAAGGGCAGCCCAGGACACCCCTGCAGAGGGCTGGGGTCCTCGCAGGCTCCCTGGGCTTTGAGTCCTTCAGGAGATGGCAAGGCTCCCTGGGACCTGAGCCCTGCAGGCTGGCTCTTCTCTTTGTCTGAGGTTTTGATTGATTTCAGATTTAACTTTGTCTTTTAGGCTCTCCTGATAAATCTCCGAACAGCAAACACTATTATTTTTCTTTTCTCCTCAGTGAAAAGAGGGCAGGACCTTACAATAATTTTCCCTTGCCAAAAAGAGGATGCATTGAGATGTTTTCAGAGTAGGAAGGAATAAATAAGAAAGAAAGAAAGGAAAGAAGGAACGAAGAAAGAAAGAAAGAAAGGGACAAAAAATTAAAGAAGCTCAGTAAGAGCTGGGTGTGTTGGTGCACACCTGTAATCCCAGTACTTGGGAAGCTGAGAAAGGAGGATTGCAGGTTTGAGGCCAACTTCCGCAACTTAGTGAGAACCCCAGCAACTTAGTAAGATCCTTTTTTTTTTAAATAAAAAATATAGGGGTATAGTTTGGAGGTATATATATATTTTTGCAGTACTAGGGATTGAACTCAGGGGCATTCTACCTCCGAGCTATACCCTCAGCCCTATTTTTTATTCTTTATTTTGAAACCGAGTCTCACTAAGTTGCGGAGTGCCTCACTAGGTAGCTGAGGCTGGCTGCGAACCGGATCCTCAGTCTCAGCCTCCCGAATGCTGGGATTACAAGTGTGCGCCACCACGCCCGGCTGTTTTTTTTTTAAATAAAAAATATAGGGGTATAGTTTGGAGGTAAAATGCCCCTGGGTTCAATCCCCATCACCAAAATAAATAAATAAATAAAAATAAAAGAAGCAGCTTGGTAGTGAGGCAGGGCAAAGGACCTGCTAGAACGGAAGGGATTAAAGAAGGCCATCTGTATCACCTTCTGTGCCACGAGGGAGGTGAGGAGCAAGATAACAATTAAAATTAAGGGTTGAAATTGGTCAAAAGACATTAGTCCCCAAACACCCAATTCTGACCAATCATAAAAGAGCAGCTGAGGAGCCTCACTAAGGTTTAAAAGCACACCTCCCAAGAGTCCCAAGAGCTTTGATGGTTACTCTCTTTTGGGGACCCACCCCCTGGTGTGTGGGGGAGCTGCTTTTGTCTTCTACCTTTTCTTGACTTAAAATAAACTTTCATATTCCTATACCCTTCATTAGTCCTTGGACTTCATTCGAGGAAACCCACTGGACAAGGATCCTCTAAGAAGAGACGTCACTGTATCAGTTGGGCCACAGAAGTGTATCCCAAACCTCAATGAGCAGCTGGTGCAACCAAGGAACACCTATCACAGCCCAACCCTCCCCAACAACCCAACACAACCTTTAAGCTGCTTCCCACCTGCCCCTCCCTCACCTACAAACATTCCCACATCTTCAAGCAACAGGATTGGCTCCCAAGGCTGTTGGACTTGTCAAAAATGATTTTCAAAAAGTTAAAAGCATCATTTTTGTTCAAACCAAAGATGAAAATGTGTCAAAGACTTACTTAACTCATCAAGTAGTGAGAGACCCAGCACATTGTTAAAGCGGTTCCCCACGGGGTGGGGACCCCCAGGCCTCACGGCGAGGTCACCGCCTTGTCAAGCTAGAGGTGGGATCTACTGCCTGCAGGGCGCCAGGGGCTGCACGCTGTCCATAGCTTTTCCGTTGTGGGATTTTATAGGAACATTCCCCTCCCCTCTAGGTTGTCCTATCCAGGAGATAATAGACTCTTGCAAGGGGCGAGGCCAACAGGGCTGCTCTCTCTGGATCCCGAGCTCAGTAGGATTGATTTTTTTCAGATGGCAGCTCTTTCTCAGACAGGTTTAAAAAAAAAAAAAAAAAAAAAAAAGACAGCTGAGAAATGAGACTGTGGGTAGGAATTCTGAAATCAGAGCCCCTTCCAAAGTCTGAACTTCCTCTGAGTCTGAGGCTGTCTTGATTCGCTCCTGCTCAGAGCCCGGCACATAGTTAAGCGTTCCGAAAACGCCTACTGAATGAACCTTAAGAGTGTCCCGAGGGCGGCAAGGACTCCTTTTTGCAGGAGGAGGTGTGCAGAGAGGCTGTCAGGAAGTGAGGAGGCTGCCAGCTCCGCTGAGCCATCTTCACTGCGGAGAGCAATTTCTTGCTCTTTTACCCCACTTCAGATTCCACCTTTTTTATTTTTTGAAGGAGAAGCCGAATTTGAAGAGTATTTCTCTTTCTTCCTTGCTTCCCCCCACTTTGAATGCGGTGATATCACTGTCGTCATCCTCGTGGCTGGCGTTTGTCGGTGACTCACCACTCTTCTATTTTGGTGGTTGTACGTTTCAATAGATAATTGTCTCCCCCTCTCCCCCAGCACAGCACCTGCTCACATCTGTACACTTCCAGCTCAACCTCGCCTCCCCAGTGACGACTTCTGGAGCCTGGCGGTGAGGGTGAAAAGCTACTTAGGAATGACACCTGGTAAGTGAAGCGGTGGGAGAAAGTCAGACGTGAGTCCTAAAAGTCATCCGAGGGTTAGCGCCTCATAGCTCTAAGGATGAGAGGTCAGCGCCCTGGGAAATGAAGCATCTCCTTGCAACCAGGGGTGGCGCTGGTGTTCCAAGTGGATTCCGATTCACAGGACGCTTCGTCAAGGTAATCCCGGGAGAGGCGGGACTTTTGAGAAGGGAATCTACAGAGTGTGGTGTTCTGGAGCCGAGTGAGGTCCCAATGGACCATCGGTGTTCCTTCTTTGAGTAATTCTTCCTTTGTTCCAAGAGAGCTCAGGTGTCTCCAAGGCAGTCCATGTAAACAGACTCAGCAAACTGAGGCTCCGGCTCAAACTGGCTGCCTTTCTGACCTGTCCTGCTTTAGTGATCCTCAGTCATCTCTGCTGCCCTTGGATGCCTTGGTAATAATCTTCTCTAGGGCCCCCGTGGTCATATTAAACATGCTTACTCACGCTATTTCTTTTATGATCATTAAAAATTCTTATTCAAGCCGGGCATGGTGGTGCATGCTCCCAGTACTTGGGAGGCTGACACAGGAGGATTGCTAGTTCAAAGCCAGCCTCACCAACTCAATTTAGCAAAACTCTCAGCAACCTAGTGAGACCCTTCTTCAAAACAAACAAAAAGTGCCAGGGCTGTAGCTCATAGGTAGAATCTTCCTAGGCTTATCCCTAGTAACACACACACACACACACACACACACACACACACACACGTATTCAACTCATAATATACTTAGGAGGTATTGGGGGTCTTCTTCTCTCTGTTGAGTAAGCTTGACAAACACTCTCCTCCTATCACATCTGTGACACTGCCTCCTGGACACATTAAGAAGCCTCTGTCATTTTGTGAGGGTAGAGGACCCTTCAGTGGGTAGCAAATCACTAATTCCATTATACCAGAAGTCCAGCACCCTAGACCGTAAGGATTTTGTCTTAGAGCACACAATCCTGCTAGCTCATAAAGGGCCACATCTTTTATTGTTATTTAGCTTTCCTGACATTTATGACTTGTTTCCCCTTGTGAGCATTTTGGATTAGGGATCATACATTTTTACCCTTTGAATTCCTCATAGCACCAGGACAGTCAACAGCAACTGCCCCATGCTGACTTGACACAATTTGAGGGATTAAGCTGGATCAGGAACCTGGCTCACATATTCATTCATTCATTCATGTCTACACAGACTCATTGACATTGGCCATGTGCTGGGCATTGTTGTGGGCACTTAGGATTCAATAGTCCTTGCCTTCAAAAGGTTTTTTTTATTTTTTTTTTTATTTTTTATTTTTTTGCGGTACTAGGGATTGAACTCAGGGGCATTCTACCTCTGAGCTACACCCCCAGTCCTATATTTTTTTATTCTTTATTTTGAAACCGAGTCTCACTTAGTTGCAGAGTGCCTCACTAGGTAGCTGAGGCTGGCCGCGAACCCGGATCCTCTGGTCTCAGCCTCCCGAATGCTGGGATTACAAGCGTGCGCCACCACGCCTGGCCAAAAGGTTTTGTTTATGTAGAGAGATAATAAGCCAGACAAACCAGAATGTTCCTGGCCTTTCAAAAGTTTGCTTCTTGCCAGGTGTGGTGGTGGTACATGCCTATAATCCCAGTACTTGGGAGGCTGAGACAGGAGGATCGCAGGTTCAAAACCAGCCTCAGCAACTTAGTGAGGCCCTCTGCAACTTAGTGAGACCCTGTTTCCAAATAAAAATAAAAATCAGGCTAGGGGTGTAGAATGCTCTTGGGTTCAATTCTCAGCAACACACACACACACACACACACACACACACACACCATAAACAAAAACAAAAAACAAAACAATCCCCAACCCAAAAGTTTACTGATTTTTAAGATGAAAAAAAAAATATATATTATATATATATTATATATATATATATAAAAAATATATATTTTTTCCTAGAATTGCCATTCAAATGGAAAAAGAAAAAGAAAAAAAGACTGGAAAAGGTCTTGGGAAGAGTGAGAGCAGTCTTAACAGCTTCCCCTCTCAGTGCCGCTTAAGCTTTAGTTTACGGCTGCTTCTCCTGGCTTCAAGTAACAAAAGGATTTAGCAGGCAGAAAACAGCTTTCAGCTGTCAGATTGAGGAAGTTGGAATTAGGTATGAACTTTGTTAAAAAGTTTATAATAATGTTCATTCCTTTATGTGGGAACCTTAATACAAATTAGTCTGAGTAAAATCACAATCTTTTTTTTTTTTTTGGCTCTGGAGAATGAACCCAGAGGCATCCTACTTCTGAGCTACACCCCCAGTACTTTCTTCCTATCTCTCTGTCTAATCTATTTTGAAATAGAATCCTGCTAAGTTGCTGAGGGTCTTGCTAAGTTGCTGAGGCTGGCTTTAAATCTACAATCCTCCTATCTCAGCCTCCCAAATACTGGGGTTACAGACATGGGCCACTGCGTCTGGCTGAAATCACCATCTTGAATCAACAGAGTACCTCCCTGTCCTCCCTTCTCCTCACATCATCAGCTCTTCGGGGCCTGAACTTGGGGACCGAGCGGGATTGCCTATTTCCTTCCTCTGTCCTGGATGACACCCATTCCCCATGGTGCCACCTAAAGGAACAAAGTCCCTGGGCCAGGACCCACTATCTGCTGCTCGTGCCCAGGAGAGGACATGCAGAAATCACAGCCACTGCCACCAAGTAGAGGGACGAGGTGCCTGTGCAAGGCCCGCTGACACCAGCTGATGACAGCCGGGAACTGGGATGTCAGCCGCTCATTCCCTGGGAGAGCAATTTAGAGCAGACAAGCAGGTTCCCGAGGCTTCTGCGGGGGTCAGAGGGCAGCGGCAGTTATTGCCTTGTCTCTTGCTTGCACGCAGCCCTCCCCTCCACCTCCCAGCCCCTCTGAGCACTCTGAGCACTAGGGGTCTGCTTTTTTTTTTTTTTTTTTTGCCTCAGAAAACCCTTTCTGTCCTCTTATTTATCATCTCTCAGAGAATAAAGTAACAGTCAAAGGGCAGTGGGACCAGGGAATTGGCGCTTCCTGATCAGTGAACGAGAGTCACTTGGTGCAGGTTACAGGGCTGGCGGTGCCAGCTCAGTGTGGGGGGGATTCTTGTCCCCACTTTATAGGGGAGGAACCCGAGGCTGAGAGAGGTTGAGCATCTTCCCCAAGGTCACTCGTCAGTGGCAAAGTCAGATTTTAAACCCTACGCTCCAGACTTAACCAGCTCCCTGTACTGCCTACTAGGGTGGGCTTGCTGGTGGGGTCCTGACTGTTCGGGGGTCCTTGTGCTGGTCAGAGACCAAGCTGAGGCTCCTTCTGGGCACTGAGCTGCTTACAGGTGCTGGAGGAACCTCTGCTTCTTGGGTGCTGCTCAGGAGCTGTTAGAAATGCAGAGTCCGGGCCTTATCCCAGACTGCCGGATCCGAATCCGATTTGTAACTAGATCCTCTTGCAATTTGAATGAACAGAAAAATACAAGAAGCACCATTCTAGAGAGGACTATCCTAAAGGGGAAGGGTGAGAAAGCTAGTCGAGGGGGGCTAGCTCCAGGCTAATGTGTTCCCAGGATGAGAAATGGAGATTTCCTTGCAAACCCCAACCCAACTCCTAGTTATTTACTTCCAGGGGGATGAAGAAAATAGCTCAAAGAAATGCTCCCAGCAGCAGCTCCCCGAGACTGAGGCGGACGCAGCTGTGCCAACGCTAGATGGCACTGAATGGACGGGCATTGTCAGGAAGCAGGGGCCTTTCTGTCGCTGTCAAGGGACAAGACGAAATGATAAAGGCGTGGGGCGGGGGGCGACTGAGCGCAGTTGGGCTGAGAAAGGAGATTGCTGGGATGATATTAAAGAAACTGAGACTTCACCAGCAGGTCTGGGGAAGGCGATTTTGTGGAATGAGAGACTTGGGAAGTTGTAATTGCTTCTTCCTCTTTTTCTTTCTTTCTTTGCCTGTAGCTATGTTACACACACACACACACACACACACACACACACACACACACACACACACACACAGTCTCCCCACAGGGGAGGTCTGTCAGCAGCTGGGAATGGTGAGGCTGCAGGGAATGAAGTGTGGATAAAAAGTTCCTGATCCACTGGGTTCTGCTCCCCGAGGTCAGGTTTGGCAGCTGCAGCAGCTGCCGGCAGCACCGGTTAGTCCATGTGGGCTGCAGCATCCTTACCCAGCATGCACCACGTGCCCACGCACTGCTCAGGTGCTCACAGGCCAACATCTTCTCCTCTCCCAAAGGCTTGGGGGGAAGAAGTGCTCAGATTACAATTCCCATGTCCAGCTGTTTGGGAAAAGAAAATGCAGGATTCTTGTGACCTCCTAAGCTTCTCTCTTCTTCATTCTCTGTAGGTTCCTTGGGACTAACTTGTGGGGAGGAGCCCTGTGACACCCACATTGGAGAGGTTGGAGCCCGTCTTCGGGCTGGAGGAACCTGGCTCCAGAAAAGGCAAAGAAAAGTTTCATGAAATCCCCCAAATTGTGGAGTCACCTTACAGAAAACCAGCCTCTTTTATCTTACAGTGCTTGGTGCCAGCTGGAGCCTCTCTTTTGGGCAGTGGAGCTAAAAGTTGGAGGATTTTGCTGGAAATCAAGAAGCAGTCCTGTTTGCTGACTCTTTGGTGGTAATGCAATCTGAAATAGCTTGGAGTCACGACAGGTGGGCGGCGACACATTGCTCTTAGAGATTTCGGAGTTTCGGTGTAGAGCCTGGATTTTGTTTTCAAGTTCTCTGTCTTTAACCCAAGCTTAGGCTTGGCGGATCAGCCCACCCCTGTGGGAATCTGCAAGCCTATTGGAAACAGGGTTGCAGAAGTAGAGAATGGACCCCAGGGAGCGTCCCGTCCCACTCTTGCACCAGGTCCTAAGAGATCCATTTTTTTTTCCTCCTTGCAAATCTGAGGCACGTGCCCACTCTTTGCCAGGCATTACGTGGGGAACTGAGGCCATATAAGGAGTGTGAGGTACAATCTCTATCGGTATTTAGATCAGTGATCAGCTTGCCTAGCTATCTACTGGGTCAGCTTATGGTCCAAGCCACTGGCCGGCCTGCTTGTGACTGGTGGATAGAAGGGTTACAGAGGCCCACCTGCCTGTCTCCCTCCTTCCCTCCCTCTCTCCCTTTCTCTCCCTCCCTCCCTTACTTTCTTCCTCCATCCTTCCCTCTCTTCTTTCCTCCCTCTCTCTTTTCTTTTTTCTTTTTTTTATTGGCGCATTGCAATCATACATCTTAATGTGGTACAAGCTGGTAGAGGCATATGTGCACACAGCCCTCATTTAACCCTTCCCCAATTCCCACCCCATTCCCTCCTCCCTCCCTCCTTCTCCTGTTCGGCTCAGTGATTGACTTTGATTTGTTTGTGAATGTACATCATGTGCATTGGGGTGCTCTCCCTGATGGGCGGACGCTAGGGAGAAAGCAGATCACAGGAGGGACTCTAGACGAAGAAGGAGAAATCTTAGAGGAGCGAAGAAGGCAACCTAACTGAAGGCGACCTAACTTCTTCCCTTTTCTCTTATCTCTCCCCCACTCATTGCTGCCTTCTTTTTGAATTCTGATGATGTTCCAGCCCCTAGAGGCCTTTCCAAGGTGGAGGTAAGAAAGCAGCACTATTAGGGATTCCAAGGTCATGTCTGACCACTCTGTCCTCTCCCCAGGCCTCAGTACAGGACTAGTGCTTTCAGATCTGAGGATAGAATTTTATTTTTTTATTTATAGGAACTTGCCTTCTATTCATTCTGAGAAGGGGGTGGGGGAACAAACCAAGCTAGTTAACTTAAAGAGTTTTTTTTTTTTCTTTTGCCTGAGGAAATACACTTTCCGTGATAGATAAGCTCAAAAATACCCTCAGGAAGATGCTGTCCGAACTGCAACCCAACCATAATTTATGAGAGGCTGCCCTAATTCTCCAAGTCCTTGCTTCTTCTCTCTTCTCTTTTAGGGTATATCTCTTGAATGGGTCTTGTGTGTAGAAAGAAATGGGGAATTAAAAAATAAAGCTATTACCAGCTGGGCATGGTGGGGTGCAGGCCTGTAATCCCAGTACTTGGGAGGCTGAGACAGGAGGATTGCAGGTTTGAGGCCAGCCTCAGCAACTTAGCAAGACCCTATTTCAAAATAGAAAAAAAAAATACTAAAAAGGGCTGGGAGTGTGGCTCAGAGGTAGAAGACTCTTGAGTTCAGTCCCTGGTAACTAACACACACACACACACACACACACACACACACACACACCTTTTGCCAATTTTACTGGGACATTGCTACTGAAAGTAGGCACATATTACACATCAATACAGGGTGACGAAGCATGAAGATCTCACTCCAGTTGGCTCTTAGCCTTCCTCACTGGGGCCAAATCTGGTAAAGGCTGCAGCCCAGGCTTCCGTGTCTACCCTGACCAACAGGAAGAACTAGAGGCCTACACACCAGGCACCTGAAGTTTGTCTAACTGAGCTTCCAGGCCTCTAAAAAAAAAAAAAAAAACACTTACATTTTCTTCACAAACACAGGCATCTGCAACTAATTAAAGTATCAGGGTATAATTATACCCTTTCTTATTAGTAGATATGGAATCTGACAGTTGCTTAGATACAAAGTAAGCAAGTGCAGATTGGGTTCTGCGCCTTCCCAGGCTAGGGAGACAGAACAACAGGATCCTCAAACGCTCCTCGTAAATGAGTCTTGCTGCCCAGAAAATGTAAAGTTCCGAATTATGATCGGGAAATTTGCCCGGGAAACAGATGTTAATCCCATCGCAACTCTGTGATTTGAACTTTAATGTCATTCAGTTATTTCTCCTCTCTTTGTCCCCCTCTTCCTGCCCCTAACCACAAAGCAAAAAGCATCTGTCTTTCCAGCGAAAGCCCGGACTCTGACAGCACTGCAGGAAGGAAGCCGACCTGAAACCTCAGGGAATTCTGCAGTCAGGAGACACCCACCTGCAGGGCAGGTTGTGTTGCGGCTGGCTTCTCCTTTGGACTTATCAGAGGCCCACTTTGGGCTCGGTGGTGTGGGATCCTGCATCCTGGGGACCTGGAGCCTGGTCATCCTGATACATACTCTTCCCCTTGCTTAGATATGTCTTCATGTAATACATTCCGAGAAGTTCCCTACTAGCCCATCATCAGTCCAGGAGTTCAAGGACCAGGCCTGCCTTGGTGATCTGGCCTATCTCCAGTGTCTAGTATGGTGCTGGGCACTAGTGGCTATTCAACAACTGGCGATCAAAAAAAGAGAACTCTGTTGATGCCCTTCCATGCAAGTTACCCTGGGGAAGGTGATCATTTCAGCCTTAGGGCTGGTCTTTTATTCCTCAGAACGTGAGCAATGATTAGACAAAGACTTGGCAAACTCTAACCCCAGGACCAAGTTCTGTCTTCTAATATGATTTTGTGTGGCATTGTAAGCTAAGTTTTGGTACTGGGGATTGAAGCCAGAGGCATTCTACCACCAAGCTACACCCCTAGCTTTGGAAATAGGGTCTCACTAGGTTGTTGAGAGCCTTGCTAAGTTGCCGAGGCTGGCTTTGAACCTGCAATCCTCCTGTCTCAGCCTCCCAAATACTGGGATTACAAGTGTGTGCCACCACGCCTGGCAGGTTTTTACATTTTTAAGTGGTTGGGGGAAAAAAAATCAAAAGAATATTTCATGATGCATGGAAATGATAGAAAATCTAAATTTCTGTGTCTATAAATAAAGTTTTATTGAAACACAGTTATGGCTATCAATTTACATATTGTCCACGGCTGTAGGGCAAGAGTTGCCTAGTAGCAACAGATCCCTATGGCCATAAAGCCTGTAGTATTTACGATCTGGTCCTTTACAGAGAACGATGTGCAAGTCCCTGGATTAAGTAGACCATTCCCCAGCATTTGGTTTTGATGCTTGGGAGGGGGGTGTGTGAGGGAGGAGGGGAGAGGGGATGGAGTGAGTCATGGGGTAGGGCTAGTTAGGAGAGACCAGCGGAGGGTCTTGAAGGGCACTTTGGCTCTCTTCTTGTTTGTGCCGGCCTGGACTTCCACAGTGGAAGTTTCCAGTGTCTCATTGTAATTCAGATGGATGCCCTCAAGGAATGCAGCAATAATCATTTCTCAGATTGCTGCACCGCTCAGTTGCAGAGGACTCTGTGTCTCTGTTGTTTCTCAGCCCTTGTAAATCCTGCGTCCAAAATGCTCTTTCTTTGTCCAAGATGTAAAATTTTGTTTCTCTGACGGTGTTTAGGGAATACATTTGTATGTGAGAATGAGTGTGAGCTGGAGCTTGTCTCTGGGGAGCCAGGGGCTTTAGTCTCCATCCACCCAGTGGAGCCTTGAGCAGCTGCCCCACATCTTAGCTTCTGGGGCGGTGTGGACCTCTGCGCTGTCCCATGCCATAGCTTTCTGTTTCTGAGCTCTTTGCCAGGGTGGAGACCTACCCTTCCAGTGAAGTGCCTCTGTGATTAAGCTGGCAAGGATGCAATCAGTCTTGTTAAAGCCTTGATAATCCACCTGACGCATCCCAGTTATCCACTAAATCCCAGGAGGCATCTTGTAGACCTGAGCCTCATTTCTTTGGGGTTTACAGAAGTACCTCCCAGAGCGAGCTGTATTCTATCATTCTCTTATTAGCCATCTAAATTCTGAATTAGAGTCTCATTTTCTCCAATCGCCCTACTTTATTTGGAAAGAGGTTGCTTCTCTCTGGGTTGGTTTTGGCTTCTGGGTTTCTGGAGTCCTAACTCATTTTGTATATGTAAGGGGAAAAAAAAAATGCCCAGTGTGTTTAAGAGATTGGGGGACAGGTTTTCTTTCTGAGTGACAGTGAAGAACATTGGCATTGTTTATTTTAAGTAGACCTGGGTTTTGCAAAGCATAAGCAATAAGAAGTTTTTCATGCCTTTTTTCAAGGGTTGACTAGCAGGGTTTCCTGTGGGAGCACTAGTCAGTTACCTAATTCGAAAGGGTTTATTTTTAAAGTAATGTAGGAAACAGTTTGTGGAAAGAAAATCCAAGTTTCTCCTTTCTAAATAATACCATTTGTTGCACCGATTTTGTGCTGGAGACTTCTCTAGGTATTCTGTATATATTTTCTGTAATCCTTACCGGAATCTCACAGGATAAATGTTATGCCCATTTCACAGAGGAGGAAACCATGTCCCACAGGGGATGAATAGGTTGTCCGAGATTACACAGACAGGAAGTGGCACAACTGAGACTCAAACGTTCCTAGGTGCGACCTCAGAGCTCGTGTGTGTAATGTCATATTCCATGAACCCTGTGGAGTGACACGTCAGCCACCTCGTACTTCAAGGACAGAAAGAACTTTAGAAAGAATCAAAAAGCAAAGATGTTAATGCATTAGGCTGTTGGATGTGTGGACCTCTCTGGCATGTGGTTATCTACCTTAACTTGTCCAGGGATCATGAATCCTTTTATTTTCTTTAGCTGAAAATTTCCATCTCCTTCCTTTCTAGACATTGAAAAATAACTTTAAAAAGGTTTTAAAAGATTTAGTTAAAATTACTTACTTGCCCAGCCTCAGCTACCTAGTGAGGCACTCCACAACTTAGTGATACCTTGTTTCAAAATAAAGAATAAAAAGAATAAACATAGGGCTGGGGGTATAGATTGGAGGTAGAAGGCCCCTGAGTTCAATCCCCAGTACTGCAAAAAAAAAAAAAAAAAATTACTTACTTGCTTATTTATTATTCAATGGATTCAAAATCCAAAAGGGATAAGAAGGCACATAAAGAAATCAGAGAATCTCGCACACCCCAGGGGATTTCTCATAGCTCTCCTTACTGACCTATGCCAATATGGTAGATTGCAAAAATGATCACAGTTCCTCTCTCCTTTCTCATATACACACTTCTCTGCTCTCGGACTTTCGAGCTTCTTCCATCCCTTGATACTCTGGGGACTGGCGCTGGTCAATGGAATGTGGCAGCCATGACCGGGTGCCAGTTCCCAGCTTGGGCTTCCTTTCTTTCCCTCTGAAACCTGCCAAGCTACCTACCATGTAAGCAAGCCCGGGCTTAGCCTGCTGGAGGATAAGAGATCACGTGACACAGACAAGCGCAAAGGCCAGCAGGACCAAGGGTGTTGGATGTGTATGGTGAGGAGTCAGGAGGCCAGGGTGAGCTGAGGGAAGGATGGGAAGAAATGAGGCTGGGTGCTTGTTAGCCAAGATGAGGGCTTTGAGCTTGGTTCTAAGGGTGTGATAGCCACAAACGAACAACAGATGTGCAAACTGACAGGGGAATGCCGGTGTGAAGGATCAACCAGGGAACAGGAAAGCGTGCCTGGTTCTTAACGGGCAAAGGGAGCGGCCATTGCTTGACATGGACAACTTAGCGGGGGTTTGAGTCTCACAGAAGAGCAAATCCACATTGCTCCATGATAGACTCAGCTCACAAAGAAGAACAGAGCTGGAGAAGAGGAAGTCATGAAGCCCTGTGTACCATGTAACCCAACTCCTGTTGCTTTCTTGTTGGAGTTGGGATCCCAGGTGGACATCAGGTTAGTTTTTGCATTGATTACTGACTTCTGATGCTCACATTAAGGGTTCAACCACAGTGATGTGAAATAAAGACAAATGAGAGACCGTCCATGGCAGGGCCTGTTGGGCTGATGTGGAAGAAAACTCCAAGCAAAAATGGCCAGTCCCACCAGGAGTGGTGGCACACGCTCGTAATCCCAGTACTTGGGAGGCTGAGACAGGAGGATTGCGGGTTTGCAGACAGCCTCAGCTATTTAGTGGGGCCCTCTACAACTTAGTGAGACCCTGTTTCAAAAAATAATGAATAAAAAATAGGGCTGGGGGGTGTAGCTCAGAGATAGAGTGCCCCTGTGTTCAATTCTCAGTACCAAAAAAAAAAAAAAAAAAAAAAAAAAAAAAGTCAGTCTCAAATTCAAATCTTGGCTGACCTACTCCACAGCATTCTTTCCTTTCTCCAACAAAGTGAAAGAGATTTCTCATGTCATTGGACTGAGAGAATACCTTTAATGCTGGAGAATGAATCAGTCAGCTTGTGCTGCAAAACAAATGTCCCCCCATCCCGAACATGGAGGCTCATGGTTCTGGGGGCCAGCAGGATGGTAGTTCTCCTACCTGGGATGGCTTGAGTGACCTTAGCTGGACTGTCACATAGTCCGTGGGCAGTTAGTGTATTGGCTGTGGCTGATATAGGGCGGCCTCATTCACCTGGGCTGGTGGTTGGCAGGGCGCTGCTTGGGATGTGTTAGTCCTTCACGTGGAGTCATCCCAGGAGGCTGGCTCCTGCCAGTTCACATGGTGCTTGTGTTTGTATGGCTCCTTCTGCAGCAAGAGAGAGAAAGCTCTAATATGCATGTGTTTTCCTATTCTCTGCATGTCTTATGCTTATTGTGACTATCTCGTTGACTGAAACAAATCTCAAGGCGGGCCCAGATTCAAGGCTGAGGAAATGGACTCCATCTCTTTTCTTTGTGTATGAGGTACTGAGGATTGAACCCAGGGGCATTCTATCTCTAAACTACACTCCTGGCCCTATTTTATTTGTTATTTTGAAACAAGGTTTTGCTAAGTCACCACGTGCTGGCTTCAGGCCTGCACTCCTTCTGCCTCAGACTTCCAAGTACTGGGATTAAAGGTGTGGTGCACCACCATCTTTGGCTTAGACTCCACCTCTTGATGAGAGAAATCGTGAATCACATATCAAAGAATTTGTGATTTTTTCCCCCGATAGTCTGTCACAGAGAATGAGGAAATCCTTCCTCCCTGTTTTCCTCCTTCCTTTCCTTCTTTCTTTCCTCAAACACTTTCAAGAGACTAATTAAAAAAGAAAACATAACCTTGCTTAATTTCTTCCTGGCAAGAGGATTACGTTAATTTGTGTGCTGACATAAAGCTTTATGATTTTGTCTATGTGCATTGCTTATAATTGGAATCATATATAGGTAGTTGTTTTTGAAAATAATCTTCCTTAGGAAATACCATGATATATGATGATCATCTATAAGTAGTGGAATAATTTTCTGACTCAACATTTTTAGACATTGCTATTCACTAAAGAACAGGAATGCTATCATTAGTTAGATTCACATTTATATTTCAGCCACAGACAATTCCTATAACACTGCATCCCTCCCTGAGAGGCAAGGATATTGTTCAAAGGTAGGAGAACACCATGCTTAGGGGAGTGCTCCATGCAGATTCCTATAAGGAAACAAGCCTTCTAATTGTAGTTTGTTGTTGAGCAGATGTATGACCTTGGGAAAGTCATTTTTAACATTTCTGGCTTGCTTATTTATTAATTATTTGAACTGGGAATTGAACTCAGGGGCATTCCACCTTCAAGCTACACCCCCAGCCATGTATGTATGTATGTACGTATGTATGTATGTATGTATGCATTTATTTAGAGGAGGGAAGATTTATTGGGACTCATGGTTTCAGTCCATAAGGCATAAATGTCAGGCTGCATTGGCTGGGACCATAGAGGGATGCTGCTCCCCCATCACAGTGACCGGAAGATGCTCTTACATCATGGAGGCCAGAAGTCCTTCCCACATCATGGAGACCGGAAGTCGCTCCCACACCATGGAGACGGGAAGTCGCTCCCACACCATGGAGACCGGAAGTCGCTCCCACACCATGGAGACGGGAAGTCGCTCCCACAACATGGAGACCGGAACTTGCTCCCACATCATGGAGACCGGAAGTCGCTCCCACATCATAGAGACCGGAAGCCGCTCCCACACCATGGAGACCGGAAGTCGCTCTCACACCATGGAAACCGGAAGTCACTCCTACATCATAGAGACCGGAAGCCGCTCTCACACCATGAAGGCCAGAAGTTGCTCCCACACCATGGAGACTGGAAGCCGCTCCCACATCACAGAGACCGGAAGTTGCTCCCACATCATAGAGACCAGAAGCCGCTCCCACACCATGGAGGCCAGAAGTTGTTCTCAAATCACTTTTCTGGCTTTAAATTTCGGTTTTCATACCAGAGAATTTCCTTCCTGCACTCAAGTCTATGGATGGGTTCCTCTGGGCTTCCTGAAGAGTCTTCTGCTTGGGAGGGTTATTGCCTCCTCCAGGACCACCTGGGAATGGGTGTGTCCACTTGGGATTTTGGATAATTTAGATCTCTAAAAAGGCTTCTAAAAGTTAAAAAAAAAAAAAAAAAAGAAGTTGGATTGAGCCCCCCCCCCCCCCCCCCCCCCGGTCTCCCTCTCTCTCTTCTTTCTGCTGCCTGTGTGCTCAGAACATAAATCATAAATCCAGCTTGGGGCTCACCATCCTACCTAGGCTGCAAATAGAAACCCTGGTTGCAGTTGCCTAAGAGGGCATTTATTTCTGCTCAGGTGCGACCTGGCAGAGGGCTTATCATTTCCATTTCCTATGGTCATGGAGATAACTTTGGCTGCACATTTTAGGGATGACTGGTCTATGTGGAAAGGACGTTATTAGTACAGAAAGAATAGTTTCGAGCTGGGCATGGTGGCACGTTCCTGTAATCCCAGTGCTTGGGAGGCTGAGACAGGAGGATCACAGGTTCCAGACCAGCACATTGTAATTTAGCGAGACCCTGTTTCAAACCAACAAATAAAATAGGGCTGGAGGTGTAGCTCAATGGAAGAACATTCCTGGATTCAATACCCAGTACAACAATAACAACAAACAAAGAAAAGAAAAGAAAAAAAGAGAAAAGAATAGGGTTTGACTTGGGCCCTGGGGAGGGGGTGGGGAGAGAGAGATATCTCTGTATACATACTCTCCTTCTCTCACTTAAGGAAATTATCTACAAGAAACAAGTTATTTTTAGATAAGTGTGTATTTTTCTAGAGTATCTCCTTTAAAGTGCCTTGGGTTAGGTTGTTTTTAAAAGAAATTGTCTTAAAATGCGTGATCTGAGTTTTTACCCTTTTAAAGCAGAACACTCTAAAACCAAATCAACCTTAAAATCTGTCTTTTATCGTTATGGGGAATTTCAAGCACATTCAAAAGTGAGAGCATCACATAATAAACCCTGTGAACTACCAGCCAGCCCCAGAGACTCAGGGCCAACTGTATTTCATCTATACTCCCCACCTCCGAACCTTGTCTAGACCCACCTGAGGTCATCATCAGGAACGTCCTCAGCTAGCACGTGTGCTACACAGTCCCTCTGGGGTCTTTCTCATATCTGCTTCTTTCCCTAGGCACTTCTCCTGTAATCGAGTCTTGAAAGACGTATAACTACGGTAGCTAAAATTCTGTGATAGGCAACAGCAGCCTCCAAATCCTGTCATTTATCTTTGTGTTAATCTACAACGTGCTTTTTTTTTTTTTTTTTCTGTACTGGGGATTGAACCCAGGGGCATTCTACCTCCAAGGCTACACCCTCAGTCCTATTTTTTTTATTCTTTATTTTGAAACAGGGTCTCACTAAGTTTCAGAGTGCCTCGCTAGGTAGCTGAGGCTGGCTGCGAACCCGGATCCTCCAGTCTCAGCCTCCCAAATGCTGGGATTACAAGCATGCGTCATCACACTCAGCTACAATGTACTTTTTAAAACTTCAGTATAGCCTGTCGTGGTGGCACACACTTGGTATCCCAGTACTTGCTAGGCTGAGACAGGAGGATTGCAGGTTTGCCGCCAGCTTCAGCTACTTAGTGAGGCTCTCCGCAACTTAGTGAGATCCTGTTTCAAAATAAAGAATAAAAAACAGGGCCGAGGGTGTAGTTTGGAGGTAGAATGCCCCTGGGTCCAATCCCCAGTACAAACAATACAAAACTTCAGTATAATTTATTTTCATTTTTATTTATTTTTGGTACTGGAGATTGAACCCAGAGGCAGTTTACCTCCAAACTACATCCCCAGTCTGATTTTATTTCTTATTTGAAAACAGGATCTCACTAGGTTGCTGAGAGCCTTGCTAAATTGCCGAGGCTGGCTTTGAACCTGTGGCCCTCCTGTCTCAGCCTTGAATTGGAGACTCACATCATAATGTAGTTCATAGTGCTACTGACATACATGCACACAGCACTTGGTGAGCTTTCCTTTGTTCCCTCCCTGCTCCCATCTTTCCTATACAGGATTTTGAGATTGGCATTGGTATTCTCATGGATGTACATCATGTCAACAAACTGTTTCCTTCACTAATTCCTCCTTCCCCAGACCACCTCCCTCGCTGACTTGGGGTTTCTCCTCCATTATCTAAAGTCCCTTTTGTATCCCAATTACTCCCTAGCTTTCGCATATGAGAGAAAACATATGACCTTTCATTTTCTGTGACTGGTCAATCTCAATGTTCCCCAGCTTCCTCCATTGTCCTGAAAATGACATAATTTTGTTCTTCTTTATGGCCGAGTAGAATTTCATTGTGTGTATATTCCATAATTTTTGTAATCCATTCATCTGTTGATGGACATCTAGATTGGTGCTGTGACTTGGCCATTGTGAATCGTGCTGCTGTAAACGTGGATCTGTATGCATTACTCTAATACTCTGATTTCAGTTCCTTTGGAGAGATACCCAGGAGTGGTATAGCTAGATCATATGGTGGATCCATTCCTAGGTTTCTCAGGAATCTTCACACTGATCTCCATAGTGGCTGTGGACCAGGCATGCTTCTCAGTCTTACATGCATTGCCCATTCAATCCTTAAGACAAATTTATAATCACTAGTTTACAGATGGGTAAACCAAGGCCTAGGGCTGGGCTGTATCCTGATGTTACCCAGTCAGTGAGTGCCCAAACTGAGCTGTTTCAGAGCCTACGATTCACATCAGCCCTCCACCCCTCCTTCTTGGATGCCCAGGCTGGGCCTTGGACTGGTGGGAAGTTGGAATTCAAGCTGAGGGTGGAGACTGTCTGACACGTTGGTGACCACTTATTTTTCCTCTTTCATACTGCCCCTGCTGTGTATGGGTCAGTCTTCCTGTGGTCTACTGGGTCCCCGGTTTATTCCATCTTTTCTTGAAGGCTTCTCATATTAGATTGGCTGTCTTCAAATTTCAGGTTGGCTTTGTCCCTTCCTGTCACCAGCATGTGCAGGCAAAGTTGTGGCTGCAACAGCTGCAAGTTGTGGATAATATATATAGTGAGGCCTCTTATGAAAATATGATAAATGGGAGTGGGTTTTTTTTTTTTTTTTTTTACCAGGGATTGAACCCAAGGGCATTCTACTTCCAGCTACACTCCCAGTCCCATTTTTTATTCTTTATTTTGAAACAGGGTCTCACTAAGTTGCAGAGGGCCTCACTAAGTAGCTGAGGCTGGCCACGAACCTGAGATCCTCTTGTCTCAGCCTCCCCAGTACTGGGATTACAAGCATGAGCCACCAGGCCTAGCTGGGACTGGGTTTTTTAAAGGAGACAAGTGTGAAAGCTTGCTCTGCAGGCATCCTGCAGCTGTGTGTGTATGGGGCTTGTGGGGCTCCGAGAGCAGAGTGTGGGGAGTGGGGTGGCCCGCCATGCTGATGGCCACCCTCCCACTGATAGCCCCGGTATGTAGTCAGGAAGGCTCTTTGGAAGCTGGGTTTGCAGACTGGAGCATGGGATGTAAGCTTAGAGGTCTTTGTATATATTCTTTGTGGCTTATCCAAACCAGGGGGATCTGCATAGAGGTGGGAGTTTTCTGGTTCCCTGTGATGGTATGATGGCTGGGCTAGAATGGTGCATGAGAGAGAGAGAGAGAGAGAGAAGAGCCCAGATGTGTGCACACTTACCTTTGTCTAAGAAGGATTGGTAAAATTAGCTCACTTGATTGACTTTGGTTCCTGCAGGGTTTGGGCTCCTGGCTGTTTGAGGATAGTCGTCTGCACAGAGTATCTTTGTCAGGTTTCTGGAAGCTGTATGATCTATGGCATCGGTGCCTTCTGTTGGTTTGTAGAAGGCAGTGTCCTCTTCTTTTTGGAAAGCCCAACCAACCCATTATATTCAACGATCACAGATTCAGTACAAAGAGAGACATGAGTGGCAAATTAGGCTCAGTTTTTATTTTATTTTTTTTAAAAAGTCAATTCCCTTTATCACTTCTGCATTTTTCACATTGAACTAAAAATCTTTTAACATTTTAACAACTGTAATCTTTGCTCCTGGGCAAATGTTTGCATCCACTCCAGCCCCAAAGGTTAAAATAAGCCCTTCTTGAGCAAGGCAGTCCTGCTGTTCTTCCCTTTGCACCTTCCCTTGGGGTCTGAGGACACACACTCTCTTTCTGTGAAGGACTTGAGAATGCATTTTGTAGCCAAGATACTTTTCTCCTTGTCTCCCTGAGGAAAATCTTATGCATATGTTGAGTTAAAAGGATAAAGACTAAAGCTTGACGCAATGCAAAAACATGGATCCTGAACATGGACGAGATATTCCCCATAAAAAGAGACCCAAAGAGGAGCCGGGCGTGGTGGCGCACGCTTGTAACCCCAGCATTCGGGAGGCTGAGACCAGAGGATCCGGGTTCGCGGCCAGCCTCAGCTACCTAGTGAGGCACTCCGCAACTTAGTGAGACTCGGTTTCAAAATAAAGAATAAAAAATAGGGCTGGGGGTGTAGCTCGGAGGTAGAATGCCCCTGAGTTCAATCCCCAGTACCGAAAAAAAAAAAAAAAAAAAAAAAAAAAAA
>PVLC010019593.1:0-30404 GCA_004027655.1 Graphiurus murinus
GTCGGTGCACGCTGGCTGGTGAGGGGTCCTGGGAGGATCAGGAGAACTGTTTGGGGGACTCAGGGGGCACAGTATGGCTTGGAGGCTCCTGAGGGTGGCAGCCCCAGAGTAATATGAACAGGGTGTTTTCCTGGCAAAGCAGCACGTGGCCAGGGTCCTGAGTGCTGGGCTGTGGTGCCGAGAAGAGCAGAGATGGGGGCAGAGCAGGCTCCTGAGAAACAGGCTTCCTGCTTGGACCTGGGACCTGCTGAACTCCTTGGGTCGGGGTGAGGGGTGCTCACTGAGGTCCTATGGGGGGCATTGATTGGTGGCTGGGTGTGGCCCCAGGGAAGATAAGTGGGATGGTAGCAGCTCTGCCTGAACCCTTGAGGACAAGGGGACCATAGAACACAAGAGGGAGTTCCCCATGACGGGAGACTTCCTGGAGCTCTAGACTAGGGGTTGGGCTTAAGGGAGCTCTCAGGAGGCCTCTGCCTGCCACCGGAGGACTGCTGTTTTGGGGCCCTCTCAAAGCTCCTCCTGTAAAATAACCCCTAAGCCGGGTGTGGTGGTGCACACTTGTAATCCCCAAATTTGGGAGGCTGAGACAGGAGTATTGCAGGTTTGAGGCCAGCCTCAGCAACTTAGCAAGACCCTCAGCAACTTAGGTGAGACCCTGTTTCAAAATTAAAAGGGCTAGGAGTGTAGCTCAGAGGTAGAATGTTCCTGGGTCCCATCCCTAGTAACCAAAAACAAACAAATAAAATGAGTCCGCAGCAGAAATGGTGAGGTCTTTCTGGTAGGTGATATGCTCTTCCCGCCCTCTGAGGAATAAAGTGCTCATGGGCAGAGGCAAGGGGCAGAAAAGGTAGAGCCCTGGAATCCGCCCTCCCTGTGAGGGTGTGAGTTACCCACCTGGAAGCCCCCCTCTCGGTGGAGAGCCCGCTGTGGGTCCCCCGCTCGCCTCTGGCATCTCCCTCTGGCCTGACAAGGGCGCTCAGCTGACTGGCACCTCAGGCACCCAGGCCTTGGGGAAGCTTCCCACGGTCCTCCTACCACACAGAACCCTGCAGCAGCTTGAGGGAGCGCCACCCCGTGTGGTCTATGAGGAGCAGATCCAGCTGTGGTCAGGGGGCGGCGCCCACAGTGCAGCTCTGTCCTGTGGGGCAGCTGCCTTCCCCGACAGCAGACTGCGGGGCTCCTGGGGGAACCTCAGGCTCATGGGGGCCAGGGGACTTCTTTGTCCTAGAGCACGAGGCCCTGAGTGTGCACTGGGACTCTTGGCTACCTGGAGTTCTCTCCCAGTGGGGCGACAGGTGGAGTCCTTCTGCCATCTAGAAATCGGGACTGATGAGAAGGATGGGGAGGGTGGAGAGTGAGTGGGGGGGCCTTGGGGACCAGGGTGAAGGCTCAGTGTGGGGCTAGGGATGGACATTTTTAACCTTTGCAGAATGACTGTGTGCCTACGTGAGATGGAACTGGGGACCTAGCAGGGGTCTATCCAGCACCTCCATCCCCAACAGGCAGCCTCCCTCAACCAGGGTGCTGGGCGGGGCCCCTGCTCTACTCAGGAGCAGTTCTGCGGGAGTCACGCTCACTGTGGATGTGAGGACTGAGAACCAAGATGCCCATGAGGGCCCAGAGGTGGAAGAGCTTTGGGGCTGTGGATGGTGGGGGCGGGGAATGGAGAAGAGCCGAGTTCCTTCCTACACTCTGTCCTTGTCTGACTCTCTGAACTGCACCGAGGCACATCATCCAGGAGGAGGAAATACAGTCAGATGCTAAGAGGAACTTCTCATATTTTCTCTGTAATACATCCTGCATCAATACAACAGGCATTTGTGAAATTTCTTCTTGGAAATCCAGCCTGAGGACCCTGCCCCCCATCCACATCTAAAGCTGGGTAGACCAGATGCCAACCCCCTTGGGCGAGGGGGACCCCTTCTCTTACTTCTCCCACCCAGATTGCCGGCTTCAGGGTCCAGCTCAATCCTCTGAAGCCCCAACCTCTGTAGCCCCTCAGCTGTATTTGTTTTCCCTGCCTGCATAAAGCAGTTCCCGTGTATACTTTTCAGCCTTAGCCCTCGTATCTTTCCATGTAGGGAAGGATCCGAGGCCAGAGATGCTAAGGAAGCTGCCTAAGCTCAGACAGCCGAGCAGGGTGACCAGAAAACAGCTTCCACTCCCTTCTCTAGGATGCCTGGCTTCTGTGAGTGTCATCACTTCCTCTAGTCACTCAATCACCAGATTCTTAGCATGGGCTGAGCACAGAAGGCCATGGGGGGCAGCAGACAGATGATATGGCTCCTATCTTTGGGACAGCAGACAGATCTGGTGTCTGAGGGTGCTTCTGGGCCGGGGGAGTGGGGTCCTAGGAAGGCTTCAGGGGGTCCCGTGTGCCCCAGGACCTCTGTGTGATGAGGATGGGAGGAGGCTGAGAGCCATGGAGGGGGGTTCACGATGGGGGAGCATCATGTCTCCTTAGGACTGCTGCCTCCAGGTCTGTGAGTCTGACCTCTGCTCGGTCTCCCTTCTCCCCCAGAACTTGGGCCCCTTTGGTGGCTTCATCTGCTTCCGCTGGCACCCCCAGGCTCCCGGTGTGGCTCTGATCTCCTCTACCTCTCCTCCCCTGCCAGTCCCCTCCTCCAGAAAGAAGCTCTCCTTTTCCCCACCTGCCTCTCTCCTCCCAACCCCCAGCACAGCACGTGTGGGGGAAATTGGACCATTTGAAGAATAAAGGAGAAGGCAGGAGAAAGGAAACTCCCGTCTCAGGGCACAGCCCACAGCTGGGGTGAAAACCTGGTCCTCGTTAACACCCTGAGCCAGGGACCAGAATGCGGGTGTTGTGGCTCCCCAGTCCTCCCTCAGGGACCAGGAGGGGAAGGGCATGTTGGGAGACGCTCCAGTTATTGGGAGCAGATGGCAGGGGGCAGGGAAACTGAGGAGGAGGAGAGCCGGCCTGGCCAAAGACCTGGAGACTTGGCCTCCATAGGAAGCCCTCTAGGACCTGCCCAGGACACTGCCCGGGCGGGCTGGGGGTGGGGGTGTCTTTGGGTCTGGACTGTGTGTAAGGAAGCCAGTGCCCACTGGACCAGGACTGGGGGAAGGATTGAGTGGCCCCTGCAGAAGGGGCATGGAGGCCACTGCTGGGCAGTGACCAGTCCAGTGTGCTGGGGATTGACGGTGGTGGTGACATTGCTGACGGTGACAGTGGCTGATGTCATTGCTCGGCCCACTTTTATGGGGTTGGTGGGCTATCAGTCTGGACAGCCTCCCCCTCCAGCCCATCCGCAGCGCTCAGAAACCCCTTGGGCCTTTGGGGAAGGCTCACATTGGAGCTCTCAGTAGAAACTGCTGAGTTTGGGGTCACAGGGCAGAAAAGGTGCAGGCTGAGCAGAATAGGCCTGGAGGGCTCGCTGGCTGGATCCTGGCCTTTGCCCCTCAGTCCTCAGCCCAGGGTGGAGGGCCTTGTCTCTCTCTTGAGGACAGTGATCCAGTGTGGGAGTCCCTGCCACTTTAGGGCCCACATGATTTCGGTCGTGGAGGAAGAGGCAGGCTTGGGGTCAGGACGGTCCCTCCTCTGCCCCTGCTCCTCGGCCAAGGACTCTTGCCACTAAACCCAGGCTCAGGCGGCCCCCGTCTACACTTCCTGCACCACATGGCTTGGGCCCAGATTCCTCCTCCAATGTTTTAATTAGATCCCTGCTCATTAGCTGCCCAAATGCCTTCCAGACACCCCGCAGCTGCTCTGGCCCTCCCCACACCTGCTGGTCCAGCTGGGCGGGCCCCACACCTGGAAGACATTGAGTCTCCAGCCAGGGCTCTAGAACTGCGGCCCCTCCCTGCAGCCTTTGACAGCCAGGCAGGGGAGGGAAGCAGATCCTTTGCTGCAGGAGAGCTGCCTCCCGACCTCTGCTGTGAAGTGGGTTGTGGCCAGAGCACGAAGGGGGCAGGGGTGGGGGAGGGGGGAGGATGGGAGGTCAGATGTCTGTCTGCCTTGGTCCCTTCCCTTCTGCCTCACCATGCCGCCATGCCTAGGCGCTCCCTGCCGGCTTAGGCAGAGCCTTTACCATCTGTATTGGGTAGAGAAGAAGGGGATTGGGAAAGCTGTGGCTTTGATCTCAGCAGGCGCCCCCAACCAGGGCAATTCCTGGGGGATTTGCCAGCCCAGATCATCATTCAGTGAGTGCCAGAGAGAGAGGGTCAAATTCAAGGTCTCAGCCCAGGCTTGAACTCAGATTTGCCCCCAGTGACAATCTCCTTCTGGGACTGCCGGAGTTGTGCTAAGCTGCATGGACTCAAATTAATTAATTAATTCCCTCACTTATAAGTGAGGCACTTAGGAAGAGGCAGGCACTGTTACAAGAGCTTCACAAAGACTAACTCTAATCTTCCAGTAACCTTTTGGTGTAGGTACTAGCACCCCCGCTTCAATGGTGAGCGCCATCGATCAACTTGCTATTGTCGACACAGGTTAGGGTGGCTGGTGGCAACAGGATTTTAATTCTGCTTCTGCGCTTTCTGTTCCCACAGCCCCCTCCCCTGCAACTTCTCTAGAATAAACCAAGCTTGCTGCACCCTGCATCAGGCAGTGGTGGTCCCGTTTAAGGCTTTTCCTTCAGTCACTAATAGACATGGGAGTTGCTGCCACCTACTCAGGGACGATGGATGGGAGATTCTGCCTGTGTGGCCAGAGCCAGGTAAGTCCTTCATCCTTTCCTGCCTCCATGGTGCAAAATGAGAAGCCATACTCTGCTCTGAGCATGATACAGAAGGGCAGAGCCTCCCAGCCTTGCTCTTCACAGTTCTGCCCTTACTTTGCAGGACAGGCAGGACAGAGGGGTCCACTGCTGCCCCCACCCCCAATCCCACACTTCTGATTCCTCATTTCCCAACCCAACCCCTAGGATGATAAGTGAGATGTTGATCCTTTGCACTAAATGAAATGTATGAGGACTCCCCGTTTATTAAAACAGATGGAAGCGAGTGGAGCTGGTTCAGCTCTGGTTTGGACGAGAGCGTTGGTAAGGAGCTGATGCTGGGGATCTAGGCAGCCTCCTCCAAGCTACCTCAAGGTCCCCAAGGCACCTTGAAGAGCCCCAGGAGAGCCCCAGAAAATACCTGAGATAATCAACTTATAAAGAGAAGTGACTAATTTTGGCTCACAGTTTTGGATGTTCCAGTCCATGATCAGTTGGCCCCACTGCTTTGGGCCTGTGGTGAACAGCACATCATGGTGGGAGCACTTGTGGTGGAACAAAACCACTTACATCACAATCCAGGAAACAAAGGGGCCAGAGTCTCACAATTCCCATCAGGGGCACACCCCATTGATTCCAGGGCCTCCCACAAGGTCCCCATCTCTCAAAGGTGCCACTGTCTCCCAGTGGTACCACCCTAGGGACCAAACCTTTGACACATGGACTTTGGGTGGATATTCGAGACCTAAATTATAACAATGTCTTTGCTGTGATTCGGTTGCCACCTTTCCTGGAAGCTGTGTGATAGGCAGCGATCAGTGGGGTAACTTTTCATCTTCCCCTTTGACCTTACACACATGATCCCCCAAACCCTTTGCTGAAATGGGAGCTGTCCTGGAACTATGGTTGAAGGTTTTGCTAAGCCAAGATCTGAGGACCAGCAGCATTGGCATTACCTGGGAGCTTGTTAGAAAAGCAGGGTCTCGGAGCCCATCCAGTCCAATTGGATCAGAATCTGGATTCACAAGCTCCCAGGTGGTTCCTAGGTAGGTACACTCAGGTTTGAGAAGCACTCGTCTTGAGCAGTGATTTTCAGAACCACAGGTTATGATCCACAGTGGGTTGTAAAAATAAGTCATGAGCTACAAACAGCATTAAAAAAAAATAAAAGTGGAATAAAAAATATAGGCTGCAGTAGCTTAGTGAAGTACTGGAGGACGGGATTTGTGTGTTCTGGTCTCAGGCACTCGGGGGTGGATGGTGGGACAGGGGGCTGACTGCGGTGATCTCTGCTTGGCCCCGCCTCCTGCCCCTCCCCAGCCACCCTGGGTTTCCCGTCACTGACCACACACACCTTGTAACCACACCCTGTGGCTCAAAGCCTGGACTTTGGGGTGTGGTGGGGAGAGCTGGATCCCAAAAGAGTGACTTTTAAAATAGGTTCTCCAGGTTTATTTTTCCCTGGCCCTTTCTCCTCCTTGCTTTTCCATCTCCTTGCCCCAGTTCCTCCTTCTCTTGTTCCTTTTCCAAGCTAGAAGGCAAAGCCAAGTCCAGCTCATCAGAGAGTTTCTCTCTCTCCTCACGCCGTAGATTTTTCCTGCCCAAGATCTCTTCACCCCATACTGAGGAGTTCAAAATAACCCGGCTGACCCGGCGCCTGCAGGGCCATCCTCACTTCTGGCAGTGGGCCACCAGCCCAGAAAATTGATCTGATCTTTGAACCTAGCACTCCCCTGGAGACAGACCTGGGCCACTGCTAAAGGCATCCGCCCGGCTGCAGCCCTGTGGAGTGGGGCTTGCGGAGGTGAGTGGGGCAGAGAGAGGGCAGGAGTCCAGGGCAGAGGCACTGGGAGGCAGACTGCCCGGCTGCACAGAGAGAGCAGCCCTGCCTGTGGCCACTTCCCCTCCCTCTCACTCAGCCTCTGCCTCAGGTGGAAATGGAAGGTCTGAAAATCTGCCAGGGCTCTTAGGTTGGAAATCTTTGGTTGTTGTCACGGTCATCATCACCATCACCGTGGTCATCACAATCCATCGCTATTATAGATGACAGGGTGATCACATGGCCTGGTTCAACTCTTGTCTGGATATAATACTTAATAGTGCCCCCTTTCATTTTCAAGAATGTTTCAATATGGATTTTAAATGACTTTATTATCCTATATAACAAAACTAAACAAATTACCAAAGGTCACAGAGCGAATAAAAAATTTAGCTGAAACTTGACCCAAATCACATGCTTCTTCCAGAATGCTTCCCAGTCCTCCCAGGATGCCTCATGCCCTTCCCAGGATGCCTCATGCTCTTCCTAGAATGCTTCATGCCCTTCCCAGGATGCTTCATGCTCTTCCCACAATGCTTCATGCTCTTCCCAGGATGCCTCATGCCCTTCCAGGATTCCTCACTTTTTGCTCCTTCCACCTGGTAGGAAGGGTATATGGGTCAGTGTGTGTGTCTGTGGGCCAGATTGTAGCCTCCTCACAGGCCTTGGGAGCCAGTTAAAGGGAGTCAGTTTACCTTCTAACCATTCCTCCCAGGCTCAGGGTGCGGCAGAACCCTGAGCAGTTTCTGAGGTCTCAGATCTCCCTTCCTGGTGGGCAGGGCTGAGATGGAGGTTGTGGTGTCGTCCAGGCACACAGGATCTTTCCTTTGGGAGCTCTTCATTTTTGCACCCCCAGGCTTGCTCAGAATCTCACTGGTAAAAACAAACTTTCCTGAGTGTGGAGGACACACGGGCTCCCTCTTCTCGTTCTCTGCAGGGGAGTGTGCAGGGGTGGTGCGGGCAGGTGGGTCTGAGAGCTAGGGATGGGATGGGAGTGGGATGCCAGCGGGGGCTGGTGCTTTGCATGCAGAGGGGCTTAGGGCCTTGATTTTGGGGTAGAAGGACAACATTAGCTGCAGGTGGTGTGTTCTGGCAGTAACTTCCCCTTGAACTTGGACTTGGCACTGGGGACAACTTTGAGACACTAGGCCACCCCAAAGGCTCCTGGTATCCTTGTTCCTCGAGGCCACCGTGGGCACTGAACTGCTGACAGGCTTCTGGCTCTGGAGGAGGAACAGGAGGCCTGGCTCTTGTCCCAATCCCTGATACTTTGCTGGGAATCTGCCACATCCAGTCCAAGGGGTGTGGCTAAAACACAGGTGAGGGTCACAGCAGGGTGCCTCTTTCAGGGAGAACACATTCATGAACACCCACATACTCTGTGTACACCCATGCACATACCAAACACGCACACTGACCTCTAGATACCTCATACATACACATCCATATCCACATATACATGTGCCCACACAAACACCCGTAATCACATGCACTTTTACATACACATGCATGTACATCATTCGTGCATGTAGCTCTACACACACCCTGCATAACTGGCGCTCACATGTGCAATGTTCCCTAACCAGTCACGCAGGAAGAGGGAATGGTTTCCTACCATGGAAGAGGGAGAGGTCCTGGTCTCTAAGAACAGGGGCTTGTGTGTGTGGAGAGCAGCCCGGTCCTTGGAACTAGGAGGCTCGGGAATGCTGAGAAGGGAAGGTGGGCGGTGTGTGGAGCACAGGTGCAGCAGGTGGGGTGGGGGGCTGCCATGACCAAGGCATCCTCACCTAAGCTCCCACTTCTTTGTGCACACCCATCTGTCCCAAGGGATGAACCTCTCCTTGCCCTTCTGCTCCATGCCTTCTCTGCTCCTGACTTACTTAGAGAACATATTACCTACAAGAAGAAACTCAAATCACTCGACACCAGACTTCTTCCCAGCAATGACATATGCAGAAGATAGAGAAATCTTATTTAAAAATTTTCAGGCTTCTCCCCGCGGACAAGACCTGTATCCACTCTTGGGTTAGAAAGTAGGAATGAGAAAACCTCCAGTGACCCTCTTGGGGTCAGGATCATGTGTAAGATCTTGGAACATCTAAGTGGAGGAACCGAACTGCCCTCGAGGCCGCGGGACTGGAGGTGGCAGGATTAGAGCCATTAGGAAGGTGAAGAAGGCGTGCCTGCGGGAGCTCCAGTGCAAAGGCCCAGAGGCCAACAAACTGGTGTTTGGCAGCTGCTTGGCCTCGTTCAGGTGCTCTGCATGGCTTCTGAGTCCTCTGGCCTGGGAGCAGTCATTTGTGGACTGCTTCCTGTAGTAGGTGGCTCTGGGTTTAAAGGAACGTGGCTGTCACCCAAGTGTAGCCAGACCGATACCTGGGGACCCACGGGGCTGTGCTATGGTGTGGTGCATTCCACTAACTCTGTTTAGATACCAGAGTCAGCCTGTGGTCCGGGTGAGGCTCAGGTTTGTAGCCAGGGTAGAGTTTGTCTTTGTCAGGGTCAGTTCTGTGGCCCGTATCAGAGGTTGGGCCTGGCCAGGGTTGGAATCTGTCTGAGTCAGTGTCAGGGTAGGTCTGTGGCCATGGTTGTGGTCGGTCTGAGGTCACATTGATGCAGCCAGAACTAGGGCTGGATGGGGCTGAGGAGCAGTCAACTCTTACTGTAAAGGGTGGACGAGACTTGTAGCAAGGCCCATGTCCTTCGAGGTCCAGCCCGTGAAGTCTCTCTTAGCTGCTTCTCCAGTGGAGACTAGTGCTCGGTCTGGACACTAACAGTTCTGAGTTCCAACTCCTCGTCAAGGCCTGGAGCAGAAAAGCCTCCTGCGCATGGCTGTATGAGGACCTGAGAAGCCTAGGGGGCCTCGGCACATGGTTTCCCCATTTGGGGGCTTGGCATCTGGGAGCCAGGCTTTGGTGTGGGATTCACCATGACTAGGGCTCTTCAGATGTGGAGCAGCTGGCTATGGGCTGTGCCTGGCCATGACGATCTTGGCCTAATGATAAATGAAGGAAGCTTGACTGAGACCCAGCAACACCTGGAGCACTCAGGTGAATTCAGAGGAGTGGGCCCACAGGTAGAAGATCAAACCACCTTACAGGGATGCTCTACGCAAGTGTTAGAGATGTACCTTAGTGGTAGCAGGCTTGCCTAGAAAGCAAGAGGGCCTAGGTTCAAGGCTGAGGCAAAGGATGTTGTAATGTTTATGAAGTCCCTGTTCCTTTTCATGACTGAATAATATTCTATTGCATGGGTAAGCCACATTTTGTTCATGTATTTCTTAATTGGTGGGTTCTTGCCACCATTTGACTATAGTGATAGAACACTGCTATGCACACTTATATAGAAGTTTTGTCTGAGAAATATGGTTTCAATTTCCTTATTTAGAAGAAACAAAAACAACTGAGTTGTATGGTAACTGTTCAACGTTCTGAGGAACACTAAACTGTTTTCCATACTGCCGCACCATTTTGTATCTTGTCAGCAAGGTACGAGGACTCCCACTTGTGATGGTTAGCATAGATTTTCAACTTGACTGATCAAGGGGCACCTAGGAGCCGGGCATGGTGGTGCATGTCTGTAATTCCAGTCCTTGTGAGGCTGAGACAGGAGGATCACAGGTTCGAGGCCAGTCATAGCAATTTAGCGAGGCTGTCAGTCAGTAACTTAGTGAGACCCTGTTTCAATAAGTAATAAGTAAATAAATAAATAGGCCTGGGGTTTCACTCAGAGGTAGATGCCCCTGGGTTCATTCCCTAGTAACACACACACACACACACACACACACACACCTAGGATTATATAACTTTGGGTGTGTTGTTGATGTGATTGGCATGTGGAACAGCAGACTGAGGGGGAAGTCCCACCCTGGCTGTGGGTGGCACTGCCCAAGTTGGCCACTTGGACTACCCTCCTTTTGAGTGTAAGCCGATTTGACAAATCTCCTTTTATAACATACATATCCTGTGAATTTGGTTATTCTAGAGAACCTTGACTAATCTGCTTCTTCACAGTGTCCCTCAAATTTGCTCTTTCTGATTTCTTAACCACAGCCCTCCTAGCAGGTGTACAGTGTATCCTTTTGTGGTCTGTATGGTCTTTTTCACACTCTTTTTTTTTTTTTTTTTGTGGTACTGGGGATTGAACTCAGGGGCATTCTACCTCCGAGCTATACCCCCAGCCCTATTTTTTATTCTTTATTTTGAAACCGAGTCTCACTAAGTTGCAGAGTGCCTCACTAGGTAGCTGAGGCTGCCCGCGAACCCGAATCCTCCGGTCTCAGCCTCCCGAATGCTGGGATTACAAGCGTGCGCCACCACGCCCGGCTCTTTTTCACACTCTTGATAGTGTTATCTGATGCACAAACCATTTTAGTTTCCATCAAATATAGCTTATTTATACTTTATTTAATTGCTTGTCCTTTTTTTTGTGATGTCTAAGAAACTTGTGCATTCCAAGGTTAGAAAAGGCATGCCTATTTGTTATTCTTTTTGAGACATTCTACAGCTACACCCGCAGCCCAATTTTTTATTTTTATTTTGAAACAGGGTCTGACTAGGTTGATGAGTCTCACTACTTGCTGAGGCTGCCCTTGAACCTGCAATCCTCCTGTCTCAGCCTCCCAAGTACTGGTATTACAGGTGTGCACCACCACACCCAGAGCCTATTTGCTATTCTAAAAGTCTAATTTTTTAATCTTTACAAATGTCTTTGATACATTCAAATGTATTGCATATATTTTAGTTGAATAGCATGATATTTTGATATATTTTAGTGAAATAATTACTATAGTCAAGCAAATTAACATACATATTCATATATTTACCTTTCTTTTTCTTTTTATCTTGGGGTAAGATTTCCTAAGATCTACTATCTTGGTAAATTGCCAGAGTACAACCCAATAATAGGATTGTGGGCATCATATTGTATTTTAGATTTATTCTTTCTTCATAACCGCGAGATTATACCTTAGGACACATATCTTTCCCTTATTGCTTCTCCCTCATCCTGTTTGTTTGTTTATTTTAGTCTTATACTAAAAAAAGGAGGTCTTATACTGCCTGGTTTTAAAACATATTACAAACTATAGTGAACAAAACAGTATGGTGCTGGCATTAAGATAGGCACATCAAACAGTGGAATAGAATAGAGGCCAGAAATCAACCCATGCATAAAGGTCTAATGGATCTTTTCTGAGGGTCCCAAATATACAACAGTGAGCCAAGGACAGACTCCTCCACAAATAGTGTCTGGAAAACTGGATATTCACTTGTGAAGAATAAAACTAGATCATCATCTTACACTATACACAAAAATCAACATAAAATGGATTAAAGGATTAGACTCAAAACTAAATCCTCTAGAGGATAACCTACAGGGAAGATGATAGCTATGAGTGCCTACATAGACAAGTTATGGAACCAATCTAGGTGTCTGCCAACGGATGGATGGATAAAGAAAATCTGGTATACACACAGTGGAGTTTTACTCAGCCATAAAGAAGAACAAAATTATGTGATGTGCAGGAAAATGGATGAAACTGGAGAACAACATGCTAAGTGAGATCAGCCAGACTCAGAAATTCAAAGGCTGCACGTTTTCTCTCAGATGGGGAAGCTAGAGAGAAAATAGGAAAGAAAAGAACTTCATAAAAATTAGGACAGAGACCAGTAGAGTAGTGGAAGGGAAATGGGGGAGGGAGGAGGGGAGAAAAAGGGGCGGTATGTAGAAGGAAGCCGACCAAATAGTGCTCTGTGTGTATACACATGTATCATTATGAATCTCACTCTCATGTATTGGAAGGTGTGGCCGGAAAACAGACCAAGTGTTTGTGCATCTATGAATGTGTCACTGTAAATCTCACTATCATGTATAATTACAATGTAACAATAAAATTAATAAAAATTAAGACAAAGCAAAACAACCAGAAAGATCCCAAATGAACAACCCAATAATCCATCTCAAGGTTCTAAAAGACAAGACTAAACCTATTACAAAACCAGAAGAAGGAAGGAAATAATTAAGACCAGTGCCAAAATTAATGAAATAGAGGATTAAAAACAATACAAAGGATTAATTTAATAAAGAGTTGGTTATTTGACAATACAAATAAAATTGATAAACCCTTAGCCAAACCAATCAAAAGAAAGAGTAAGAAGACCCAAATTGGTAAAATTAGTGACAAAATGGGAGATATTACCACAGACATCAAAGAAATCCTGAGGATCACTGGGGACTAGTTTGAAAATGTGTACTCCAATAAATCTGAAAATCTAGAAAAAAATAGATAAATTTCTAAACATATAACACCTACCAAAATTAAACCTAGAGGATATAGAAAACCCCACTAGACAATAACAGGCAACGAAACTGAAACAAAAAGCCATCCACAAACAGAAAAGTCCAGGATTGCTAGATCATGAGGTAATTCTAAGTTTTCGAGGAACCTCCATGCTGTTTTCTGTAATGGCTGTACTAATTTACAACAATGTGCAAGTGTTCCCTTGTCTCCACATCCTCACCAGCACTTGTTATCATTTGTCATTTTGATAATAGCAATTCTAACTAGAATGAAATAATATCTCATGTGGTTTTGATTTGTATTTCCTTGATGATTAGGGATACTGAGCATTTTTTTCATATATCTGTTGTCCATTTGTATGTCTTCTTTTGGGAAATATCTATTTAGATCTAGTGCCCACTTTTTAATTGAAATTTTTTTGTATAAACTTTTTTGAGGTTGTTAGGTATTCGAGATATTAACTCCTTGCCAGATAGAGAGTTTGCAAATATTTTCTCCAGTTCTGTAGGTTGTCTCATCACTCTATTGTTTCTTTTGCTGTGGAGAAGCTTTTACTGTGATATAATGCCATTTGTATGTTTTCACTTTTGTTTCCCGTGTTTTGGGGATCTTATCCAAAAAGTCTTTGCCCATTTCAATGTCCTGAAGCAGTTTCTCCTGCATTTTCTTGTAGTAGTTTCAGCTCTTATATTTAAACCTCTAATCCATTTTGAGTTAATTTTTGTAACTGGTGAGTGTCATTCTTCTGCACGTAGTTATTCAGTTTCTTTCTCTTCTCCTTACACCTGTCCTGCATCAAATCACCTGTCTGCACAGTGTGTGTGGTGTGTGGTGGTGAGACAAGGGTTGGAGTCAGCAGTTATTTACTTCCAGTTCATCCTTACCTCAAGGACACATTCTTCAGAATCTCAGCTTAATGTGAGAGTGGTCTCTCAGACCTTGGGAAGGTCCTGGATTTTTAATCTCTCCCCATCCCCAAGAGATGTGTAAAGAAAAACAAAATCACAACTCAGTTATGAAGCTTTTTCTTATAGGCTGGCACGTGTTCTCAGGGTTGGGAGAGCTCCCTTAACTTTCTGGGCCACCTCCTTCCTCTAGATTTTTATCTCTCACTTTCTCATGAGCTTGTCTATGGTCTTAAGATTATGTTCTTAAATGTAATCCACTATCACTTTCAGTCATCCTCAGTGAAAGGTTTGAGTCAAATAATTTGGCTTACCACCACCAGAAGCAGAAGTGGATTTGCTCCATATTTATTTATTTATTTATTTATGGTACTGGGGATTGAACTCGGGGGCATTCTACCTCCAAGCTATACCCCTAGCCCCATTTTTAATTCTTTATTTTGAAACAGGGTCTCACTAAGTTGCGGAGTGCCTCACTAGGTAGCTGAGGCTGGCCTGGAACCTGGATCCTCGGGTCTCAGCCTCCCAAATGCTGGGATTACAAGCGTGCGGCACCACAGAACTCTGCTTTCCTCTGGCTCACGTGGGATCTCTTTTCAGATTTTCTACCTGTCTCTGCTGCCCCTTCTCATTCTACATCAGAGTCTCATTGGGCCAGGCCTTAAATATCAGTTTCCCTTGGGGCACAGACCCTATCTGTTGGATTTCCTCTCCCTCTTCATATTTTCCAATAAGCTGTTTTGTTGACTCTCCTTACTGTCTAGAATATTCATAGCTTCCAAATCAACATCTCTAGCCCAGACCACTGTGCTCTACAGAGTATGTCCAGTGCCTACTAGGTTTTCCTCTTTAATCTTTTGTAGATACCTCAAAATCATCACATTCAAAGCTGAACTCATCGTTTTCTCCCGCACCTGCCACTCAGTGTTACTCCCTCATAAACAACAGTATCAGCCGGTTGTGGTGGCTCAAGACTGTAGTCCCAGCTACTTGGAAGGCTGAGGTAGAAGAATCCTGAGTTTGAGGCTAGCCTGGGCAACTTAGTGAGAGTCTGTCTAGAAAAGAATAGAGATAGAGGAGGGAGAGAGGAAAGAGTGTCACCCTCACTAGATCCTCACTGGACACCCAGCAGTATAACTATCTAAGATCACTAGCATCAAATTATGCTTTGCACGCTTAGGGGTGAATAGCTATTGTAATGGGTTGAGCTGTGTTCCCCTGTATCAGATTCTTATGTTGAAGTCCCAACTTCTAGGACCTCTGAACATGAACTTATTTGGAAACAGGGTCTTTGCAGATGTAATTGGTTAGGATGAAGTCATTAGGGTGGGCCCCTATCCAGTATGTCCTTATAAGAAGCGAAAGCACGAGACCACATCCAAAGGGGATTCCCCCAATTTGGAAGGAGGTCAAAGGCAGGGCAAGCAAAAGTCTGATAAGTGTGGATCATATCCTTGATAGAAAGGAAGTGCTGGAGATTGTGGAATTTGGGAGTACAGGCAATGATGCTTTGGGGCCATGTTGAGTAATGAGGACAAGAATGTTCTTCCTAATTCTTCATGGGATCCTAACAACTTCATTCCGAGGAGTAGCAGCAGGCACTAGAGTAAGACTCCTTCTGGTGGTTTCTGCTTAAGTGGACATGGGTGAGGGGGGCTTATTCTCCACCATGGCTCAGACCATCACTGGGACCTGCATGGAATATAGAGACATCACAATGAAGACAGAAGGTGCTGAGATTTGGAGTGGGCTGCATTGCTTACTATCTGTAAACCCTCTAAGTGGGGAGCTCTACTGACTCTCCAAATCTCAGAACTCAGAGCCAAGCTCCAGCCCCAAAGTTGCCACTGAGTTGTCCTAAGAGGGAAGTTTTCCAGGAATGTTGGACCAAGCAGCCTTCCAGTTCAGGATCCTGCTCTGGGGAGAGGAGGCCCATAGGAAAGGAGGCCAGAGCTGCCTTTCCTGAGGCCTCCTTGTAGATCAGGTTTCCAGTTTGCTTCAGAGACCCCTTGGGGCTCTGGGCTCCGGAACTTTGCCTTCCTTCCACTTCCATCTCTGCTTGAGACCTCTGGCTTCAGTCCTCCAGAGGTGGGAGAGTATCTGGGCTCTTGATCTTGGTTTGGGGAACGAGATGCCCTCTGTTATCTGCCTCAGGGTATGACCACGCTTCTTCCATTGGACTAGCACTTCCAGAAGAAGCCAGCAGAGCTGCCGTTCTGGGTCCCCGGTTTGTTTGCAGACTTTTCCAGAACCCTGGGCCCAACATCACCAAGGTCCCTCTGGCTCTTCCAGTTCAGGGCTTGGTTCTTCCTTCTTTTGGGAGCAGGAGATCCAAACTGATTTGGGAAATGCTCACTGCCGAGGGGTCTGGCACCATGTCCAAGTCGCCAAGGCTATATTTAACTGGCTATATTTTCTGTCCCACTCACTTGTCCCAACCCGCCCTGCCTGCCACCCCCCTCAGCGGCCTGTCCTGCACTGTCGTGCCCGTGTCGCCCCTGCTCACCCAGCTCCAGCTGTGCAATTGTGGTCTGGGCCACAGGCTATTTTTTGCTTGGTGCCAAAGATTATTCAGTTATCAGGAATGTGTGTTTAAGTGGCCGTCTCCGGAATAAGGATTATAAATAGGAACTTAGGGTCAAAGCCTGGGCCCCAGTGTCCTCCTCCTCTTTGTCCCAGTTCCTGTCCCAGCCCTGGGATTTCACTGGGAGTGAATGGCAAGAGGTGGCCATGGCAAGAGGTGGCAGATCCAAGGTTGTCTGGAGGAAAAGACCCCAGGCTGGGGGCCAGAGGTCTGGGACTGAGAACACCTCTGACAGGCAGGTCACGTGACCTCTCTGAGACTTGTTTTCTCAGTGCAGGTAATGGAGAGACCCAGACCCAGTCACATGGCAGACAGGTAGTGGGTCTCTGTCAGTCTAGAGTGGGAAATTCAAGTTAGACAAAGGGATATCTGGGAGGAGAAAGTCTCAGCTGTCAATCACCAGGTTTTTCTTGGAAATAGATACCAGGGTATTTAAAAGAAAAGAATAGAGTGCATGCATGTCACTGCCAACATGACTTACATTATGATGTGAGACTATAATGCATCAACAAAATCATATTTAAAAAACAAAGGAAAAGGAAGTCTTTGGAATAAATACATAAAAGTAGAATTTGCCTTTAGTGAACTCCCAGTCTGATGGTGAAGGCCAAGCCCAGTCTGAATCCAGCACCAAGTGTTCTAAGCAGAATGAAGTGAGCACATTTGGGCACAGGTACCTGGGACAAAGGTGACAGAATGTGCCCTGGTTCCCAAGGAACCAGTTCTCCTGGAGGACAGGTCCAGGCGCGAGGCCCCTCCTACCTGCCGAGAGCCATCCTCTCAAGACCTGGCTCAGACAGCTCTGGCTCCCTTCCACCCCCTAGGCGGTGGGGGACAAGGGCAGGGCTAGGACCAGCCCCTGGGGGCCCCATACAGTCCCTCTGGGCTCCCCCCAGCCTCCTGCCTGGTGGAGCAGGGAAAGGACAGGATGCCATCTCTCCACCTCAGTTTCTCCATCCGTGGAATAGCAGGAATAATACACAGCCTTCCTCTCTGGAGTTGTTAGCTATGAGACTGGCCTAAAAGGATATTGTTCCCAAATGATAATGACATTCTGAGTGGAAGGACATTTGGTTGACCTGAGTGGTCTCAGCCTCCTGATGTCACCAAATTTAGCTAAGCCCATAAGTCCTGTGGCCTCAATCCCTACACTTGGAGTCTCAGTCTGTCCCTTGGGTATAGGTTTCATATATCTAGCTTTCTTAGTGGTCCTTCCCACCCTTCCCCTGACTTTGGCAAATCTCAGTGATGGATGACTGATCTGGTACAGTTATAGAGAATCCTCCTCCCCTGGATCTCTGGACTTGGCAGATACTTAGACCGTCTTCCTCTTTGAGTTGGGGTCAGTATCGGTCCCATGTTCTGTCACCAGAATGGGGCTGCATTGCCACCTATGGCATTGTCTCTGTAGAGTTAGCCCCTCCTGTGGGGCCACCATTATGCATGGAAGTCTCTTTCTGATAATGTGAGTGCATTAAATGTGCCCCGTAATTAAGTGGGCTTGACTTTTATATCTTGGAAAAACTTTATTTAAATGTGCAAGTTAGAAAAAAAATCCTGCAATAGATGACATTTTGGTTTCTAAAAAAGTAGACAGATGGAGGGATGGGACATCCCCAACGGGAGACTGGGGTTGGGCAGGGAGCTGCCTCCTTGCTGAGGATTCAGAGGACTCCACGTGTGAGGAAAGCAGGTATGTGGCTGAGCTAGCTGCCTGGGAGGTAGAACTGTGGGGATGCCAAGCTCTTCCTGACAGGCGCTTGAGGAGTTCTTGTTGGGCAGTGGCCCAGGCTTCCTCTGCCTCTGCCTCTGGGCTGTTTAGCTTGCTTTGGTGGTAAAGATGATCCTTGAGCACTTTAGTCCATCTCTGCAGCAAGAGCAGGTGCCATCAGAGGGCAATTTCCTTTGAGCATAGAAGGGGGGTGGGGTAACCAGTAGAGAAAGAGAGAGGGATGGAGAGAGCTTAGCTTATTCAAGTCTTAGCTTATTCAAGTCTTAGCTTATTCAAGTCTTGATCCCCACTGTCCCAACCCCCGGCCCTGGCTGTGCCCCAGGGGGCTCATGACAGCTTGGGGGAGGGTATGTGGACTTACGCTAAGCAGCCACCAGGATTCGGTCACACATAGGACTGAATTGAGACTGAGAGTAGGATTTTTTTTTTCCTGAGGGTTCAGCTGCCACCTCCTTTTCCTAGGACAAAACCCAGACTCTTCTTCAGCTAGCTGTCCCTGAGGTCTCATAGGGGAAAACCCACTTTTGTGTCTCTTCTGGGATGAATGCTTTCCTCATTTCTTTCGCTTTGGTTGTTACACTACCTTCTTTTATTTCCCTTTTTCTCTGTCCCTTTCAGCTCAAGCTAGCAGTGGTTGCACCCATATACCATCTTCAAGAGCCTTGTTTTGGTGGCCCAGCCTTGGACTTCCTCCCCTCCGTGTGGGACATAAACCTTGTACCCACTGACCTCAACTTTCTACTTTGGACAACAGACATTTATCCTAGCCTGTGCTTTTCCCCAGGGTGTTTGGCCAGTAGCCCTGCTTCTCAAGTGATAAAAAGCCATGGCCCCAGCCAGGACTAAGGGCAAGGAGGACAGGTGCCAGGACCCCTGCCCCAGAGGCCCTGGAGGGCAGGGAAATATTCTAGACCTGAACCACACTGTTGGTACCTACATCCACCCTTTATAGGCAAAGCACAACTGGACATTAATCTTGACAGTAGCCCTGCCTTTGGGTATACATTATCATTGCTGGTTTACAGATGAGAAACTTGAGATCCAGAGAGGCTCAGAGGGTAGCTCAAGGTTACACCAGTAAAAGGCAGAGCCAGGACTGAAAACCAGGTGTTGCACTTCCCTTAGCATCTCTACTGTAAAGGCAGAGATACCTTGTGGAGAGGCCACTGCCTCCGGCCTCAGTACCACCCTTAGGCCCAGAAAAGAAGGGCCCAATGCCTTGGAATGTCTTCCTTAGAAATGCTAAGAAGGTCCCTCTCTGTGGCTAGGACTGACCAGGGCTGGCAGTGTCACCTGGCTGGGGGCCCTGTGGTTGGAATGGGATCTATGTGGGCCCTACCCCTGTTTATCCTCCTAAGGGTACCCTCTGACCCCCAAGCCAATGTATGGAGTCAACTGGTTGCCTCAGGAAGCAATGAACCTCTGTCATGTCAGAGCCCTGGAGCCATACTTGGTTCCAGGCAGGTAGCTTGGTGAGTACATTGCTCCCCTCATTGGTGAAGTATTTTTTGTGTGGGATCCCGCAAGTCTAGGCTTTCAGAATGGTGCTGACATGCTAATTTTGAACGACTCAAATTGTTTATGTAGACAGGAGCCTGGCAAAAAAATATTTGCCCAGAATTCTACCCACCCTAGGGGTGGCTTTGTCATCTCCTGATATTAAGCCATCTTGCTGTGCTTATTGTGTTAATTGATTTCTCTTAGTTGCCTTGAAACCTCTTTAACAAGACCTACACCAAGGGAGATTTCCCAAATTCCCTTTATTACCCTTTCCCCACCATGTTTCACAATCCTCAGATTTTAAAATTGGAACCAGATCTGACTTCCAAGCCCCAATCCTTTAGCTAAGACAATCTCCCTTTGTCCTGGCCCCAGTGGACAGTGTTCAAGCCCCACCCAACTTTTAGCCTTCTTGAAAAGGAAAAACAACAACAACAACAACAACAAAAACCCCAACAACAACCAGGAGGCCCACTCACACCCTCACACCCTGGGATTTCCAGGAGAACAAAGATGTGATAAAACCTGCCAGAGATCATATGGCTGTCCATGGAGGTTTGGGATTGGCACTCACAGCTTGTACTTTCACCCTGAAATGGGCACTCTGTGTTGTCGGTAGAGGTGGTGGCCAAAAGGACCCTACGGGACAGGCATCCTTTGTACTTGGCACCTGCTCCCCTTCTCTCTTTTAGAGCTGCGTGCCTGGGTCCTGACTCCCAAGGCTTCTTTCTAACACATGTTTGGGCTGTGTTTCTCAGTGAAGTTGGGGTGAGGGCTTGGAATGGAACAGCCAAGGAGGGTCCTACATCTGGGGGGTGATTGTCCCTTGGTAGATTGAGGTGAACAGACCATCCCTCACCCCAGGAGGTCAATGCTGTGAACCACATTTACTTCCAAGCAGCATCTGCCCAGGGGACCCTTTCTGAGCCTCTTTGTCTTTCTCTTCTCAGTGGGGTTGTCAAAAGCTGAGCCTCACAGGTTGTGACTAATCACTAGCAGATTTTTTTTCCATCCAAGGAGAAGAAAAAGCTGAAAGAGATGAAGAAAAACCCCAACAGTGAATAACTCGGAAGAGTTTCCAACATGTGGGTGTTTTTCTGGGACCAAAGATCAGGAAGATTCCAAATGTAAACAATCCCAAAATAACTCAGTTCTCCCAACCCCAGGCATTCCCAGGACTGGATGTCCATACTCCCTCCCTTTCCCTCAGGGAGCCCGGGGTCAGGGAGAGGTGGCAGGGCTTGGGCGCTGTGAAGAGTTACAGGAGTGGGGCTTTCAAGCAGAGTGGAGGCTCTGTGAGGCTGGAGTTCAGTCTTCTTAATCAGATGATTTTGATATTTGAGAAAGAGAGAGAGAGAGAGAGAGAGAGAGAGAGAGAGAGAGAGAGAGAGAGAAGAGAGAGGCGCTTCTTCCTGCCTCATCAGACCAGATCTCCCTGGGATTAGGGGCCATGACTACAGCTCTCTTTGCTCAGAGTCATATCCCATTGTGCTTACACCAAGCTCCTGAGATTTCTTGCCAGCATAGTGTAATGGAAAGAATATGGACTTTGAAGTCACACAGAGTTGGAATCTTGGCTCCATCACTTATTAATTGTGTGGCCTTGAGTATGTTATTTAGCATTTGGGAATCTCAGTTTCCTCCTTTAAAATTGGGGCAATAATTCTCTCCTGAAAAGATATTCAAAAGCGCATATTATAATGCTTATTTGCCTAGAAAGGGCTTGATGTATGTTTCCTTTGCCCCTCCCCCTCCCCATGTACCTTGCGTGAGCTGGAGAAATCAGTTAGTTCTTTTCTAGCCCTCTCTTTTTCAAGAGAAGAATGCTGTGCTGTGTGTTCAGAGGTAGAAATCACTCTTTCTACATTATTGAAAATAATTATTGCCTCTCTCTCTCTCTCTTTCTTTTTTTCTTTCTTTCTACCCTCCACACACACACAACCCCTCCAAACAAGGTATTGCTATATCACCAGTCTGGCTTCAGACTCCTGAGTGCAAGTGATCCTCCTCAGCTTCTCAAGTAGCTGGGACTACAGGCACATACCACCAAACCCAGGTGATTGCAACTCCTTTGGAAGGAAAATATATTTAATATACAGTGTAAAAATCTTTCTGGAGAAGATAATGCTAGAGGATAGTGGAAGTCTTGGTGAACTTGATGGACAGGGTGTCAGTGGAGTTGATAGTATTCATGATAATGAGGAAAAGATAGAGGATGTGGTGGTAATGTCAGAAGTGATGGTAGTGATAGAAACCATGGAGGAGCTGATAGAAAAGGTGGTTAAGGTGATAGTGGGAGCAGGTGGACATGGTAATGGAGGCTATGATGGTCATCATGAGGAAGTGAAGGTGAGGGTCGTGGTGATGATAGTGATAAAAGTGATGATGATGGTGGTTAAGAAGGCTGGTTAGAGGTGACGACATTTGTTGTTTAGGATGATGCATTATATTGCACTTGATTTAGCATCGTGCTGAGATATGGTGATATCATTCAATCTTCCTCCCAGCAGATAAGGCACAGAGGGGGCAGGCAAAGCAAGGTAGAAGAATGTTTTATGATTAACTGTTACTTTGACTCTAAACTACAATGGAGAACATTAGACTTCTTAATTGTAGCTGATTGAACACACATGTTTATCTTGGCTACCTCCAGAAGCCCCACTAAAATGCCATTAGCTGAATAAAAAAGGCATAAGCTCACAGGAAAAAGAGAATGGGAGAGGAAACAGGAGCAGGCAAGAGAAGCAACAATTTGGAAATTCAAAAGTTGATGGATGAGTGATACCTGACTTAGCAGAACACAGATAACCCAAATCCAAGCCTGCAAGAGTGTGGGCATAGATGGCAGAAGCCAACGGGTAGCAAAATATTTCCAGCCATGGAATTCCAAAAAGACCTGGAAATGGGAGGCACAAGTCACTTCCAAAGGCAGAGACTTGGAATGAGTCTGAATAAATGGGAGCACTGGTTACAAGTTTTTAAAAGAAGCGATAAGAGTCTTCTCATCCCAGATTTATGCTTCTATCCTATGCATCCAGGTAGCCATCTTCTTCCATGCTGGCAGAGAACAGAAGGTTTATACTCTGAAATGTTGAACTAGAAATGTTCTGAACACAAAGGAAACAGGCATAACTGAGGAAAGGGTGCAAAACCAATCTGAAAACAGGGAATAAGGATACATCTATTTCCTGAAAGCCAGGATTCTCAGTTCTCTTCCTCATTCTAGTCCCAGAACACTGGCAACTATATTACTATTACATGGGATGATATTGGAAGCGACTTTCTTGGAAAATTGATTTTCCCAAGGGAAAAGACTCATAGGTACTGATTCTTGGTCTACCAGTGAAACTACAAGACCCACTTAATTACCTGATGATGAAACCCACATGTCAACACCTTTCTCCCTTCCCCTCCCACCACTTTCAATCAACATTTTAGTACTTCACCCTTTAATATGAATGGGCAGTGAAGAATTGCTTAATGTTTATGCAAAGCATTCAAGATAAGAGACAGAGATAAGACAGATAAGAGAGAGAAGACAATGAAAAGAAACCAGCACATAAATTATAATTACCATTTTCAGAATAAGAGAAGGTAGTGCCTCTTTTCAAGAGAACTAGAGGCTATTATTTTAAAAAGGAACATAAAGAAGAAAGTTCTTAGAAAATGTAAATATCACAACCATATTTGATTAAAAATTCAAATTAAAACAAAACAAGGGTTGGGAGATAAAGTCAAGACAAATTTTCCCATCGTAGAACAAAACACTAACAAGAAATTGAAAGAGAAAAATTAGGTGTTCAGTCTAGGAGCGACATCTAAAAATTTAAATCTTAGAAAAACATAAAATGATGTAAGGAGGTGAAATTACCAAAGGAAAAATACAAGAAATTTTCCTAAAACTAGAGAACACAAATTTACAGATTGAATTTTTTTTTTTAGTTCATGGTAAACTAAATTTAAAAATAAATAAAAAACAACTCACACTAAAGCACACTGCAGTGAAATCTCAGAAGTTTGGATAAGAAAACATTAAAAGTTTCCAGAATAGAAAAAAATACTTTATTTTACAAATTGTTGGGAATCAGAATTGTGTCAAAGTTCTCTCAACAGCTACCATATAAACTAGAAGAAAATGAACAATGCTTTTAAAATCTGAAAGAAATGCTTTTCATGGTATAGTTCTATACCTAGCCAAACTATCAGTTGAGTGATACAATACAAATAAAGATAATTTCGGACATGAATGGCCTTCAAAAATTTCTTTCTAATCACCCTTTTCCAGGAAGATATTGAGAAACATTATCTGCTTTAACTAGAAGGAAAGTTTCAAGATGATAGTCATCAAAGTATACACAGAACATAGAAAACAGTTGGTCGAGATTGATCATGAGGAGGAGCCTCCAGGAGGGAGGTCCCTCAAAAGAAAACAAAACTGATACTAATATACAGTCAAAATTAATTTTCAGTTCTGTTCAAGAGTTTGGGGATGAATTAGTAAATTACATATGGAAAAATAAGCAAATGGCAAAAAAGACAATCACTAACTCTGAGAGAACCAAAGCTATATAAGAAAAGCTTGTAATTGTGAATTATAGTCAATAGTAATGGTAATGCAAAGCCTGAAAATATTGACTGATATCAATATTTGTGTGTGTGTGTGTGTGTGTGTGTGTGTGTTGGGAGGGGTGGTTGAGTGAGTGGTGGTATAAGAGCTGAATACTCATATTCTATAGCATAAGGTCAATAGAGAAAATATAAAGCCAAAATATGCAAGAACTATCAGCATTTCAGTGTCATTTAGAAATGTAGAAATAAAGATTAAAAAGAGTTAAAACAATCCAGGATGCTTGTCTCAGAAGAGGACTTAGAAGCAAGCAGAATTGGCTCAGAAGTCTGGTGTTTTTCATTATAAACCTTGTAGAGCATTTTACTTTCAAAATATGTACATGTATTACTTTGATAAAAAATAAGGATTTAAATAGAATATAAAAATGACAACTCCAGTGAGCCATGCTAGATGATGTGGAGAACGTCTTGACCAAATAAATCAGTCCAAATGGCCCAGAACCAAAATCAGCTAAAAGACCTGCTCCATCTACTGCCTCTGGGTCCAAACCCAAATCTTGGATGTGTCCACACTCAGCAGAAAGCCACAAAAGGGAGCTCAAGAAACACAGGAACATCTTACATTTGCTCCATTGCTCAGGCCTTTCCAGGACCATGTGGCTGCCACATGGAAGAGAGAGGAGTGGGGAACAAAGGTTCAAGCCAAAAAGAAGGAGAGATGATTGGGCCTCTCCCTGGGGGAGCAGGCCTCAGCCCTCATACTGCACCCATGTGAGCCAGACATTCAGTCTTGTACATTATTTCCCTAACCCGCACAGTGTACCACCAGATATTCTTAGACTGAGTAACCATTGCAATACTCCTTGCAAGCATGGGGTAAACCATGGGGAGAGGGGAGGGCTGTGAATGATTCCTAGAATCCAGCAGTGATGGTGGTAGCAAAGCTGGAGGTAATGGTGGGATGACGCAGCTGATAGGGATAGAGACAGTGACAATGACACTTTTTATAGTGAGAATAATAAGTTTTTATGAAATAGTGAGCATGCTAGAGGAAGTGGTGGGAAAAGTGGTGGAGACAGTGCTGGTGCTAGTGACAGAGAAGGTGGTGTTGATGCTGATGGAGATAGTTACAGGGAGATGATGAAAGCGGTTGTGTGATTGATGGTTGAGGTGTTGGAGATGAGAGAGAGGGGGTTGATAGCAACAATAGTGGGCCTGATGTGGTGGTGATAGTGGTAGCCATGAGAGATGGTCAGAGTGGGGTTGGTGGCAATAGTGGGGTGATGGGAAGGGGAGTGAAAGTGATGGGAATGGAATTCATAGTTGTGGCAACGAAGGTGGGAGTGGGTGGTGACACTTAGTGGTCGTCATGAGGTTGGAAGTAGCAGTGGTGGGAATGTTGGCTGAGATCATGGATTTTGCAGAGGCGGGGATGGTAGAACTGGGAACGGGGACAATGCTGGTGGATGTAGCAGTGACAGATTATGTTATCAAGATCAAAAGATGAGAAATTAATTTGAAATTAGTTTTGAGAGCTGGGATATAGCTGTGACAGAGTGCTCGCCTAGCAGATATGAGGCCCTGGGTTTAATCCTCATTACTGAAAAAGAAAGAAAGAAAGAAGGGAGGGAAGGAAGGAAGAAGGAAGGAAGGAAGGAAGGAAAGAAGGAAGGAAGGAAGATCAAAAGATGGACACACGTATGGCAGCTAAGACAACAGCCTGGACAGGTGGATCATGGTCCAGTCGCAAATAGAGTTCACATAGAAAAAGTTTAGTCCCCAGTCTAGTTGTTTAAAATGGGTTAGAAGGGGGATCTGTTCTCTCAGTCCTCCATAGACCTGCACTGACGGATGATCTAACTCTAAATACTTTTAGGATCGCCATGGCAGTAAGAAAAAAAAATATGATGAATTATGCATTGTTTCTATGTTGGTTAGCTTGGGTAAGGTTAAGGGGTGGTAATGAAAGACTTCAAAATTTCTATAGCCCTCAGTAACAGAAGTTCTCACTCACACTCTGTGTACATTGCGGGTTGGCTGTGGCTTTGCTCTACATCATTTCCACTCTAAGATCCAGGCTGATGATGTAGCCTCTATCTGTAATCTTGCCAGGTTTGAAGCAGAGAGAAAGAGAATATGGTTAAATATATGCTGAGTTTCTAAGCTTTTACTCAGAAGTAACATGTATCATTTCTGGCTACATTTTATTAGCCAAAGCAGAATCAATTTCTCTCCCTCTTTCTCTTTCTTTCTTTCTTTCTTTCTTTCTTTCTTTCTTTCTTTCTTTCTTTCTTTCTTTCTTTCGTTCCTTCTTTCCCTCCCTCCCTCCCTCCCTTCCTTCCTTCCTTCCTTCCTTCCTTCCTTCCTTCCTTCCTTCCTTCCTTCCTTCCTTCCCCTCTTTCTTTCTTTCTTTTTCAGTAATGGGGATTAAACCCAGGGCCTCATATCTGCTAGGCAAGCACTCTGTCACAGCTATATCCCCAGCTCTCAAAATTAATTTCAAAAGAAGAAGGGAAGTGCAACATTCTCATTTGCCTGGAAAGAGAATTAGAGTATCTGTGAACTCGTTAATGACTATGATAGGCCCTATTTGCTTAGAGAGTGCAGGAGAGAGCATGGAAGGCGGTACAGTCAAGAAGGAAAGACTTGTTCAATGTGGAGGGGCCTAGGGACAAGGAGAAAACAATGTAGAGGAAGGAAATACCAGGAGCAAGAGGCAGGACAAGTCATGGCGAAGTCCACACACCTGCTTGTCAGCAGCCCTCAGTTCTCCTAGAATTTCTAACTTCCCCCAAATTGAATAGTTTTTGTTCAGAGTACAAGATTCACAGGGAATAAGCAGAAGATAGGAATAGCAGGTTGTAGAGACAGAGCATGGAGGGCTTTGAATGCTGCACTCAGATGTTTTGAAACATAAACTGCAAATAAAATGTGTCATAGTCAAATAAGTTTTCGTGTACATGAAGAAGCCCACTGAGAATAACTCTGCTACCCTCAACATGCCTTTTCCAAAGCCATTCTGGCTGTCAACATCCTGGTTAATGGAAGGGGAAAGACCAAGAAGCAGCATGTGGCAGGTATTTAGGGGGCCAGGCCAGGACATGGTGACATTGCTTCTGCTCAGATATCTTTGGAGATTACTTGGTCACGTGAATGCCCCTACTAGCAAGGGAGGCTGGGAAGTGTAGTCTCAATGTTTACCCAAATCAAGAGAGATGAGATTTTGGAGGACAGCTAATGGTCTTTTTGTGACAGCTCTCTTCCAATCTTTGAAGGACTCACATGTGAATGAATGCCAAGACATTCCCAGTATTGCTTCAGAGGAGAGAAAGATATAGGGGGACATATATTGGCTGTATGAATGGAAGGACTTTTTAGATCATTTTAACAGAATCATAGGCTATCAGGATTGGGAGATACTTACCTGGGTGTCCAACACCTCTCAGAAGTTTGAGTTCCATTTCCAAGAACTCTATTCAGAAACTTCTGGCCACAGAGCACTCCCCATGTATGGGCAGCCCATTCCATTTCCAAAAGTTCTGATGGCTTGAAGTGTTGACCAGTAAAATCATACAAAATTGTGCACAAGAGCAAAGGAGCATATCAAGAGAGGTATTTGTATTTACTGTGTCAACCCCACCTCCATAACTTTCTCAACAACTCATTGGTCTAAATTGGTCTATAAACTAAGGTGTTCTTTGATGGACACCTCACATGCTTCAAATTCCTTCATACCCCAGAGTACCAGGGCCACCAGAGTGGCAGCCTTTATTTATGCTCTGGGGGTAATATCAGGTGATAGCTTCCAGATTGGTCTCACTGTCCTGAGATGTCCACTTGTCACCTCTGTGCTCATCCTCATTGGCTGTATATCCTGGGAGACCTGCCACACCGCCCAGTTCCATCTCCTCTCCCGAGTTCCCAGGCATCCTCTCCTGGACTCTCGGGTTCTCTCCAGACAGTGTCCACCTTCTGATTTCTTATGTTGAGCAATCTGTTTTCCTTTGCTTCCCATCCCTCTTCCCTGAGGCCAGTTTTGCAAAGCACATGCCCTGCAAGGTGCTTTGCTTAGCTCTATGGTATCTACTTATAAGAGAGTATATCATTCCCTTAGGAGGCAGCATCTCTGCAGTCTGGGTACTAAGTGAATGAATTTTTCTCTTGCTAGGCATCCATTCATTCATTTAGAACTTTATTCATTTAGTACCTTCTGTATGCTGGGCACATAGCAGGAAAAGCACTTGGCATAGATTAAAGGACTGGTAGCTCATTTTCTTCCCCCTGTTCCTTTGGAAAATTCCTCCTGCAGGTAAAATGACACCATCATGAAGCCTCTAGTTCTGGGTGCTGGGGACACATGTCCAGATATAGGATTGGCTGTCCTTGAACATAGGGTCCCTTGTCCCTCAGTCTCCTTCAGTAGAGACACTATCCCTGGGAGGCAGTCAAGCCTGAGGGGTAAACCTGCAAGACTGCCTCTGGCCTAAGATATCTGTGATTCATAATGGCAATCACCCTGACAGCCTGATATTCCCTGTGTAGACAGAAAACCGAGTCTGTATAGTTGGTAAACTCACAGGGGCTCTGGGTAGGGTGCTCTGGGGATGTCTTATTCAGCTTTTCAGGTGCCAGACCTCGTGTCCCCATCTCTTCATTGTCTCTTGGCTAAGCTTTACAAGATGCACTGGGCTGGTAGTGGGCCATCTTCCTGCTGCAGCCACCACTGGGAAGCAGCATGAACTTGTTTGGACTAGAACGTCCAGATCAGGACTCTTCTGCTACAGGGACCTGGCTCCTAGAAAGCCACCTGAATGCTCAGCTGACCAGGGCTGTCTCATCCCCAACCAAAACAACCTTCTGGGAAGAAAATTCTCACCCCAGCCAGAGGGTTAGGTCTGCAGATTGGCATCACTCCTGAGAGCACCATTCACATCACATTAGAGCACCATGCTTAAAGGTTACCATGGGAACAGGGCCACCAGTGTTGTGCAAGGTAGTGACCTATTATTTTTATTTTATTTTAGCATCCTTTTATTTTTATTTGTGTTAACATGTCTCCTTTGAGTGCAAAGAACTTTAAGTTTTCAAAGCATTCACCTCTGTGCCTCCAGAGGATCCTTGAAATGCTGTAAGATCAGGTGGCATCTCTATTTCACAAAGGGGACACTGAGACCCTAAGAAAAAAAGTATTTCCCTAGGGTCACACAGCAAGACGTGGTGAAGCAGGAGCTAGGGCTGTATCCCCTGAGTCTTAGCACCATGCTCTGACTGCAACATTTCATGACAACTCCTTGTCCCCAACCCCATGGGCTCCTGCACCCCTGACTACCCCCTCTATCTCCTATTCCTTTTTGGGTCCATGCCTTGCATTTCCAAAGCAAATATGTGATAAGTAGTCTGGGTCGACGGGAGAAGACAGGTACAGGTGTGTTTTCCTAGAGGCAGTATCAATTAGGGCTCCTCTGGTGCCTTAATGGGGAGTGAGGGGAAGGCAGACCCCAGTATCTGGCCAAGGACAAAACGAGGGAGGCAGGACAGGGCTGGGCAGAGGGGGTGCCACGGCCCCCTGCATCACACGTCCGACCTCGTGTCAATGTCCCAGCCTCCTTCTAGTCCTCTGCCCTGGGTGTCAGATGCTTCTGACATGGAGAAATCTGAGATGCCTGGAAAAGAGGGGAGAGACAGCAAGCAGCTATGAGCTCATCCGTGCCGGCGCCGGGCGCCCCTGCGGGACCCTTTTTCCATGGCGAGGTCCAGGCTCCTCGGGTGGCGATGACTTCAGGGTTAGAGATTCCCCACTGGTCACCCCAGGGAACGGACACTGGCTTGCGGTGCATTCCAGCCATGCTCCCCTCAGCCCTGGTGACATGAGAACCGGAGCCTCTGTCTCCCGGCTACTCTCCAGGGGAGCCTCAGGCCCAGTGTGTCCCCAGCCTTCGGCTCTGCACCTCCTCCCGAACCAGACCTTTCTGCCCCCCCACTCTTCCTGTTCTGAGGATGGAAAGCTCAGGACCAAGACATGGTTCCTTCCTCTTTCTTTTGGTCTGTCTTCCCTTCTGCCTGCCGCTAGGCCACCTGTCTGCCCGTGAGCCCGTGGTCCTGTCTTTCCAGCACATGTCACTTTAGACAGCCAGCGTCCCTGACACTGGTGACAGTGTGAAAGCTGTGACTCTAGAGAGGCAACTGTGTGCAGACCTCAGAATCACCTGGGCATACCAATGATAGAACGTTCTGGAAACTTGTTCTCGCAAATCCTTCAGGGAGCACCCTACTCCAAACCTTGTCGAGACCTCAAGCCTTCCCGTCCCAAGTAGG
>PVLC010019594.1:0-30346 GCA_004027655.1 Graphiurus murinus
AGGGAGGAAGAGAAGAAAGGAAAAGAAAAGAAAAATAGTTCTGGAAGTGTTTCTTAAAGGTACAATGCCTCTGGGTTCAATCCTTAGTACCACATACATGCAAAAATAACTTTTACCCTAGCACCTCAAAAATAAAAAAAATAATTGTTTTGTAAAGGTGGCAAATTCAAAGTTACTAACCTTTCCCTGGTTATCTTGATTCTTTCCTCTCCCTGAAATGGAGTGGTCTTGGAGAGATACAGACACTCGTATTCTCCTGGTTTGAGGTTTCCCGAGGTCGATGCTCACTGTGACAAGGATGTTTTTTTTATGTCCCAGTTCTAACTTTCTGACCTCCAGCCCACTTGTTCAGAGATCAGTTCACACAGCCAGGGGTCCTGCCCTTTGAAGCCAGGGACCCTACATGGCTCTCAAGGCTTCTAGAAGGTGCCCTTGCCCAACCTGGCTGCTGTCTTTCACTGGAATGGACATGCTCTTAGAAGAAAATAAAGATTCCTACAGAAAGCATTATTGAAGTCTGAGTCATTTTTTAAAATTACATGTTTGCATAGTTGATACATTAAAAATAATCATCATATGAAGAGGTCCAGATGAGTCTTCATTCAAAAAATGAAAAAAAAGGGGAGTTAGCTGGGAAGAGAGAAGCTGAGGTAGCTGAAGACAGCCCTAGAACTTAGCCAACTCTTTCTTCTCCCTTCAGACGCTACTCAGTATCCCACATTCTGAGATATGTTTAAATAACGTTCGTGTGTCAGAAGGTGCAGGGAATGTGTAAAATGCCAATGTTATGGGATTTATCCATCACCACCCTCTCTGTCTCTCACCTCGTCCCAGGCCCAAGATCCCATCCATCGCCACTGGCATTGTGGGTGGCCTCTTCTTTCTGGTGATGGTGGGCCTTGGGATTGGCCTCTTCATGCGAAGACGCCACATTGTCCGGAAGCGCACACTACGTCGACTGCTGCAGGAGAGAGAGGTGAGTGGGCAGCCCTGGCTGCTTTGGCAATGAAAAGCTCCTGCAGGACCACTACCCCAGAGAGGAAAAAGAGCCTTGCTTTGAGAACTTGCAATGTGCAATTCTGTATTTTAGATATTGTCTTAGTTTTCCATCACTGTAACAGATATACCTGAAATAATCAGCTTATAAAGAAAAAAGCTTTGGGGGGGGATCACAGTTGTAGCAATTCTGTATTTTAGATATTGTCTTAGTTTTCCATCACTGTAACAGATATACCTGAAATAATCAGCTTATAAAGAAAAAAGCTTTGGGGGGGGATCACAGTTGTAGAGCTTCCAGTTTGTAAACAGTTGACTCTATTGCTTTGGGTCTGTGATGGCACATCATGGCAGGAGTGCAGGCAGAACAAAACCATTTCACTAGGAAGTGAAAAAGAGAGAAAGAAGATGCCAGGGTTCCACGATTCCCTCCCGGGCACACCCCCCAGTTACCCAGTGATGGGAAGCCCTCCCACTAGGCTATGTCTCCAAAGGTTCCAATAGCACCACAGGCAGGGGACCGAGCTGTCAACACCTGGGCCTTTGAGGACACGTTTCACAACCACAGCAGATATATAATTGCATTACTATAGATTATGTGTTAGGATAGAAGACACAATGTCACTGGAAATTCCATCGGCCAGCCCTGTTTCAGGGCCAGTGTTTCGGTCTGGCTCGCTAGCACAGAGATGGAACGGGGCTGCTCTGTTGCACACACCTGTGTGTTGTGAAGCTCTTGGCGTCCTTTCCTCCTTGGGAGTGGGCGCTGCGTGCTCTGCACTGATGAAGGCCACTGCGGGTGGCTGAGCCCTCTCCTGTGCATGGTGCTCCCTGGTCTGACGCCCAGTGATCCTTCTCCTCAGCTCGTGGAGCCGCTCACACCCAGCGGAGAAGCTCCCAACCAAGCCCTCCTGAGGGTCCTGAAGGAGACTGAGTTCAAGAAGCTGAAGGTGCTGGGCTCAGGGGCCTTCGGCACTGTGTACAAGGTAATGTTCTGGGGTCGGGCGGTGCTTGGGCTTTGGGGGGTCACCACCCCCTCTCTTTCCTGTTCAAGTGACCAGTCTCTTTCTCTCTGACCACCATCTCCATGTATCCTTTTTTTTGCTAAGGGCTTGGAAATTCCAATGTTTTCCCTACGTTATTGAGAGGAAATCTTTAATAACTGCAGAACAAATGGCGGGTCCTATGAGGCCAAAGACGTTTTTATAGAAGACGTCACTGACGTTGTGTGGGGGGCACGGGGGTTGTGGCCTGGGCCAGGAGGACAGCGGGTGAAGACAGAAGGGTTCTGCCTGACACTGCAGGAAGCGTCAGCGTAAAGCTAGGTGGGAACCGGCTCTTGCTAACGTGTTTGTGGCAAGCCTGCTTCACCTGGGCCTGTACCCAGAAGCTCAGAAGTCAGGACTAAGTGACCCACGCTGACCTTACACCTGGCACCAGCAGAGAGCATTTTAACCTAAATCTGTACTAAAATTACTCTGACTCGTGGACCTCCTGGCTAAAGAGCTACTACAATGCCACGACGTCCAGCACCCAGTGGCCGTGCAGGCAGAGCCATGGTCCTGCCCCTGCCTTCAGGACCATGTCCAGCAGGGGTGGCCTTACGGGGAAGAGCCATGGCCCTGTCCCTCCCTTTAGGATCATGTCAAGCACAGGTGACCTTGAGCCCAGAGCTGTGGCCCTGTCCCTCCCTCTGGACCGTGTTATTGGTGTCATAATTGCCAGTTACTATCTTCCTCTGTCTTCATCCCAGGGACTCTGGATTCCGGAAGGCGAGAAAGTTAAAATTCCTGTGGCTATCAAAGAACTGAGGGAAGCGACGTCTCCCAAAGCCAACAAGGAAATCCTGGATGTGAGTTTCTGCTGTGTTCTGCCCTCACCCCGCGGACCTGGGCTCAAAGGCCGCCTCTTCTGGCATCGGGCACTTGTCACTCTACTTCAGACTTTCCCATCACCACTCTCTAAATGTTCACTTTCCCTCTCACAAGTGGGTGTAACTCCCTCCTCTTCTGAAGAAGCCTCTTCCATTCTGTGACACCCCCATCCAGATGATGGACGTCCACCCTTGCTGGGTACCTCCAGGGCCAGTGACACTGGCTTTACCTACATCATTGCCAGGAATGTCACGATGCAACTGTAGCATGAGAGTTACTTACATTCAATAGTGTTTAGATAGTTTCAGATAAAGAAACTTGCTCGGATTCATAAGGCAGGGTAGGGGCAAAGCCCTTCCTTATTTTTGGAGTGGTTTATCTTTAAGTTATCTTTGGAGTGGCTTTATTAGGATTAGCAATGCAGTGTCTGCTGTATAAACCATTACCCAACTCTACTTTCTCCCCCCAAAAAACCTTAAATGTTATCCTCCGGTGTATGCCGACTGTTTCTTCCTGGAGGAGACCTTGGAAAAGTCCCCTGGGACTGCAGTTGGGTTTGGCTTTCCCTGCTGTTGAGCCTGCTTCCCACCTCAAGCCGGGGCCCTGTCCTGTGAGGAAGAGACAGGACAGAGCTGCTCATGCTTGTCCTGAGACCGAGCCAGTGAGAGAGGGGAGAGAGGGGACCACACATTGGGCTAGGAAAACAAAGAAGGAAAAATGGCTGCCTGTTACTGCAAAAATGTAAGCAATTTAGTGATCTTACAGCCAAGGACTAAGGCCAGATGGTATTGCCGCAGCTCCTCTTCGACCCCAGATTTTATAGTAAGCAAAGCAAACATGAGCCTTTTGTTTGTTCGTTTTTGTTTGTTTGTTTGTTTGTTTGTGGTACTGGGGGTTGAACTCAGGGGCATTCTACACCCCCAGCCCTATTTTTTTTGTTCTTTATTTTGAAACAGAGTCTCACTAACTTGTGGAGGGCCTCACTAAGTAGCTAAGGCTGGCCCCAAACCCATATCCTCCGATCTCAGCCTTCCAAGTACTGGGATTACAAAGTTATGAACCTTTTCAAAAATGTGTTTAGACATTATGAATTTCCCAGTGGAAAAGCCCTCCATACATTAATTTTCTCTGGGCAGCTTTCTCTCCTTTTATTATAAATGTGGGGAATCACATGTTGGGAGACTCTTTGAATGAAAGATAATGTGTTAATGCAGCATGATAGAAAATCTCACACGTTGTTGACATACTTATCAAGCAAAATTATCTCCCATTTTAATGGTTTACAAGTCAGCATTGCAGCCTGTTAACATAATGTCAAGTCCTCTTAACCACAGAAATATAAATAGACAAGGACTTGTGAAGTCTTCTACTGACAACCTCCCCTACCTATACTGGTAAAAAGAAAATCCTTATGTCAGATCTGCTTCCTTAGTTCATCATTCATTCACTCATTCAAGGCCCTCGAGTAAACAGCACAAAATAATGTTGAAATAAAGATTCCAACCAACATCTATAACACACAGTAAGGGCCGTTTGGAAATATGCTAAACCATAGCTGCACTTTGGAAAGAAGTAGTTTGTTGTTGTTGTTATTTTGCGGTACTGGGGATTGAACTCAGGGGCATTCTACCTCCGAGCTACAGCCCCAGCCCTATTTTTTATTCTTTATTTTGAAACTGGGTCTCACTAAGTTGCAGAGTGCCTCACTAGGTAGCTGAGGCTGGCCTCAAACCCGGATCCTCTGGTCTCAGCCTCCCAAATGCTGGGATTACAAGCGTGTGCCACCACGCCCGGCGGAAGGAAGTAGTTTTCCCTGAAGAGTCTTCCTCCCCTGCTAAGACCTTTAGTTGGAGAAAGTCTGCTTTTCTTGGGCAGAGATGAAGAACTTGTGGAAGAACACAAGTACAGGCTTAAGGAGAAACGCACCTAACACCTGCAGGTCTACTTGCCTCAAGCTCTCTCTCTCCTGGTCCTCTTTTCTCCCTCCACTATTTGTTTCCTTCCCCCACCTTGTTTCTTCATTCTCGTCATCTTTGTCAGCTTTGCCTGGAACACCAGACGTTATGGCTATGGATGATGATAAACTTGAGTCGGTCTCACTTGCTTGCCTCGCACAAATCATCCTGTGGGTGTCACGCGCTGAGGCTAAAGAGCCCCCAGTCAAGGCCGGGTCCTTGACGGAAGTGGTTGCTGCTAAAGGCAGCAAGATTCAGTGGTGCTGACGCCACTTTCCATAGCATGCTGAAGAATGCTTCAACTCTGTCACGGCACAGCCCACCAGCCTTTAAATATTAGCATGCACCTGTACGTGATTCCCAAACCCCAATATGCTGGCGTCCAGCCACATGCATAGCCTCTGTTTCATGTGGCTGCCAGAGACTTAGCTAACTGGTAAATTTTTAAAACTGTTGCTGTACCTGGTCTTCTTTCCTAAGGTGTGACATAGGCCTCTCCTTAAGCAGTTTAACACTGAATGGCATCCTTTCCCTGTTCATAACATAGTTCTCAAATGAGGGCAACGAGAAACAAGGAAGGCCCCAAAGCTCGTGTCAGCAATGAGGGCAGAATACTAGACGTTCAAGGTCTCTGAAGCCTCAGGACAGCCCTGCACCAGCACGCCGGTGTCCAGGGTGAGCCCTGCCTGCAGGCAGCTGGCGCAGGGATTGTTGTGGAATACCAAGCATATTTGCTGTGGGTCACGGTGCACCCTCACGGTTTCCAAGCTAAACAGGGAGGAACAAAGCTTACTTTAATTTCTGCGCACACAGAGCAGGCATGTGACAGTGTCCTGCAGTGTGTGTGTGTGTGTGTGTGTGTGTGTGTGTGTGTGTGGGCATGGGTATGGGGTGCAGACCTAGTTCTGTTGGTCTGTCAGGTTTTCGTAGGACCGGGACCTGGCAGGACTCCGGGCCCCAGTTTTAGGCCAGTTTCTCGCAGGCCCCCAGCAAAAGGGCTGCTAAGTCTGCTCTGCCCTACAGACTTGTCTGCACTGTAACAGTGTGTAGCCAATCTCAACCAATCTGGAGAAAACAGGACCAGCCAGAGGACTGCTTTGTGGTTGTACAGCTTGCCAGACTTGGGGGAGAGGCATGATTTGTGCTTTGCTGCCAATCACGTGGCCTATTAATTTTTCCGTAGACTTTCAAGTTTAAATTTAGGGTAGGCAATGGAAAGGGAATTATACGCAAAACAGGTTTATATGTGTGCTGTGTGTGTGTGTGTGTGTGTGTGTGTGTGCGCTCCAAAACCTTCAGGTAGCCCATCTCATCAGCCACAGCACTGACAAGCACCAGAACTGGCCTTCACCCAGCAGCCCTGGGTGAGGGGGTGACTGGAGACTGCACACGCGCCCCGTCCACGCTGAGAGGAGGAGTCTAGGTGGGCCATCCAGTTCACTGTGCCTCAGTTCCCTCCTCTGCCTATATCCACCTCAAACCAAATGTCCACACTAGTCCTGTCTGGTTCTTTAAGCTTTTTATAAACGAGCACTTTTCCACGAAGAGATGTTTTCAATGTCCACTGAGACTGTGGGTATTTTTTTTTCACTACTGGGGATTGAACCCAGGGGCATTCTACCTCTGTGCTATACCCCCCAGTCCTATTTTTTATTTTTTACTTTGAAACAGGTTCTCACTAAGTTGTGGAGGGCCTCACTAAGTAGCTAAGGCTGGCCGCAAACCCGGATCCTCTGGTCTCAGCCTCCCAAGCATGGGCCACCACGCCCCGCAGTCTTTGGGTATTGAGTACTTACTCTGTTCTTTAATGTTGTGAGGTATGTTTATAATATAAAAGGAAAAAAAGTGTATCCTACATGAAAACAGAGACAGTAAACGCTAAGGACCGTGCCCCTGCACATTAGGGGTAGAGCTTGAGGCGGCACACAGGGCTAGCCAGTGTGCACTGTGTTTGAGAGCGCGGTCCCTCTCTCCCAGCACTTAGTGGAAGGACGATGTTAAATCTCACAGGTATGCAGGCATGGCTTTGGGCAAGGGCGCCATTGCAGGGTTTGCTGGAGCCGACAGTGAGCTGGCTCCCTGCATCTCACCCCCAGGCCCGGTGGGGTTAGGACTTACCTCTCACAAGCTCCCAGCAGTGCTGAGACTGAGGGAAAACTGCAGGGTGTGGGAAGTTTAGACTGAGAAGTAAGGGAAGCTCCTCCACTGAAAAATCTCAGGGAGAGGGGAGACAGAGGGCTTTTGAGACAGAGGCCTCCATGGGGGAGGCTGGCGGGGGGACATCAGACAGTAGGGCTTAACCAAGAACAGGAAGGATCCAGGGGAGAGTCCAAGAAAGTGGTGGTGTGATCTTGGACAAGATACTTGCTTTTAAGTCTACATGGCTGGGGGCATATAGCTCAGTGGTAGTAGAGTGTACACCCAGCATGCTCATACCCCTGGGTTTAATCTCCAGCACTGCCAAAAAGTGTACAAATGCACATATGCACGTACAATAAATGGATCTAAGTGTGAATGTGTGTGTGTGTGTGTGCGCGCGCACAGGTAGAGATGTGCCTCTCCCTCCATCACCACATCTACCTCCTGTCTTCAGTCTCACCTCCCTGCACCTGAGCACCCCAGCCTCTCCCTGCCTCTGGAGCCTCACCTGGCCCAGGCATGTTGCTTGTTCACTTCTGCAAAGAGACCGTAAGCCCCCCACATCCCCCCTCAGGACACAGCGATGGCCGAGATGTTCATTCTCTCTCAGCCCATGTGATCTCTTTCACATCCAGATAAAGGGTCACTACTGTTTGTGTTTTAAAGGGAAGGCAAATTTATGGGTGGAAATCGAGGATCCCCTAATTCTCAGTCAGACAGAAGAGAGGGCCCATTGTGCGTATGACTGTAAATAAATGCAGCTTCCTCTGGGGGCTAGGATAAAGTCTGTGCTCACGGATCTGTCAAACAAAGACTCTTGCCCTGGCAGCCAGCCTGGGTCTGGGCAGGGCAGGCCCTTCCTCCAGCAGGGACAGGGTGGCAATGCAGACCACCCTCAGAGATAGGCCTGGGCAGGGGGTCTGCAGACAGTGCAGAGTGAGCACTCTCTGAGATACTGGAGCTGGTGCCCCCAAGCTCCTCTCCACAGGCTCATTGCAGGGGGGCCCTCTGCTGCCCACTGCACAGTCTCTGGGGAGAAAGGTAGTGTTCTTGCCGCCTGCCTGCAGGCTCAGAAGCCTTGCTCAGAAAGCCTCAGCTCAGGCCTCTGCAGTGCCACCAGCAAAGGTTTCCAAGTGAGTGAGTCTCTGTCCAGAGCATCCCCACAGCCCTGGTGGACCCCAGCCTTGAGGCTGGCTCTTCCAAAGAGCATACCCAAGTTTCCAGACCTAGGGACATCAGGACAGCTGGCATCCCTGCCTCACCCGAGGCTCTGCTAGGGACAAACGCTCCCGGAATCTCTGCCCAGTGGCGTCCTCGAATGCTCCTGGGAGGATCCGTCCCCTCTCCCCAGGTGTCTTGCATTTCACAGCCTGCAGAGAGTCCCTGACACTTGGTGTGGTGCAGGCCAGTGCCCCACCGTCAGTACATATCTGGAAATTCATAACCACGCTTAGGCTTTTTCTCCTGGAAAGGGGTCTGTGCTTCTCCCCGGCTGCCATGTGGAAGCCTGTCTGATGCCGTCTTCCTCTCTCTGTTCACAGGAAGCCTACGTGATGGCCAGCGTGGACAACCCCCATGTGTGCCGCCTGCTTGGCATCTGCCTGACCTCCACCGTCCAGCTCATCACCCAGCTCATGCCCTTCGGCTGCCTGCTGGACTATGTCCGGGAGCACAAGGACAACATCGGCTCTCAGTACCTCCTCAACTGGTGTGTGCAGATTGCCAAGGTGAGCCGAGAGCCTGCCCCGCCTGCCCCGCCTGCCGTGCCATCATCGCAGGTCTCCACTGAGCAGGACGCGCAGCCGCTCCCCTTGCTGCTCCTGACTGTTTTCCAGGAGCGAACTGATCCTGAGCAGGGAAAGCACGCACGGAGGAGGGTGGCCGGGGGACCCGGAAGCCCAAACATGAGCCCTCAGGGCCCCTGTCCGGGGATGACTGGGAGCACCAGAAGCAAGTGCACATGCGAAGGCTTGTCTTTGTTTTCTTTATTTATTTGGTTGGTTAGTTAGTTAGTTAGTTAGTTAGTTATTTTGTGGTACTGGGGATGGAACCCAGGGGCATTCTACCTCCGAGCTACATCCCCAGCCCTATTTTTTTTTTTTTTTTTTTTTTTTTGGTACTGGGGATTAAACCCAAGGATATTCTACCTCCAGGCTATGCCCCTAGTCCTATTTTTTTATTCTTTATTTTGAAACAGAGTCTCACTAAGTTGTGGAGGGCCTCTCTGAGTAGCTAAAACTGTCCCCAAACCCGGGTCCTCCAGTCTCAGCCTCCCAAGTACTGGGATTACAAGCGTGCACCACCACACTTGGCTGTTGTCTTTGTTTTAGACTAAACCGAATGGACTGCCTTGGGCACTGAGTCAGTGCCTGACCCGCCTGCTGGGAACTGGGAGCCCGCACCTGGCCTGTGAGCCACCGTCTCTGGTGGGCACTCGGCAGTATGGCTCGGGTGCGTGTCTCTCTGGAGACCTTTTTGGTGAACAGTGATCTGTGGTGGAGGAGGGCCACTTCCCCTGGTCAGGACTTGAGAGCAAGGCAAGCAAAGCAGACGGAGGCTCGGGAGATGGCGAGATGCGGCAGGTGAAGGGGCTAGCGGAGGCCATGGCAGGTGTCCTGGCTCGAGATGTGGCGTGCAGGTGTGAGGACGCTGGTGGAGCTGCAGCAGTTGTGCAGGTGTGAGGACGCTGGGGGAGCTGTGGCAGGTGTGCAGGTGTGAGGACGCTGGTGGAGCTGCAGCAGTTGTGCAGGTGTGAGGACGCTGGTGGAGCTGCGGCAGGTGTGCAGGTGTGAGGACGCTGGTGGAGCTGCGGCAGGTGTGCAGGTGTGAGGACGCTGGCTGAAGCTGAGGCGGTGCGCAGTAGTGAGGAGGCTGGTGAAGGCTGGAGCAGGAGCCGTGGTTCATGGCCTGGTGTAGGTGTGAGGAGGCTCTCGGAGGCTGCGCAGGTGCCATGATTAGCGCAGGCCAGAGCCGGTCTCCTGCCATGTGTCGGGGCTCCTTGGAAGTCCCCATTGATGGGTTTGCTCCAGGGCCAGGAGGGGTGAAGGAGCACCTCCACGCTCCGCTGTGAAGTGGTGTTCTGACACTCGTCCTCTGGGTGGTAGGGATGAGAGCACGGGTCTGTGAGTCACCTGCCACAGACTCCACACCTGGTACCCGCTTCGTGTCCTCTCTCCTTCTGTTTCCCCATTGGCTAAACTAGGGTGGAGTAGTGACTAAACCCTAATGGGAAATGTGGTCTTGATCTAGATCCCCACCAGCCTCACTTCATTTCCCAGCAGCTTCTCCTGTGGGCATCTTCTGCTGTTCGTGAGTGTTTCTGCTCTGTCTCATCTTTTCCGCTGCTGCAATGGGGTACCTGATCCCCAAACCACTTAGAGGAGGAAAGGCTTATTTGGGCTCATGGTTCAGTCCATGGTCAGCTGACCGAAGCACAGGCAGGATGTGGCAGAGGATAGCTACCTACTCCTGGCAGCCAGGAAGCAGCAGAGAAAGGCAGGAACCTGGGACATAATATAATATAATCCCCTGGGTGGCCTTGGAGGCTGAGAACTTGGTCTGGGAAGCAGCTCTGGCTCTGGCCCTCTGTTCTCACCAAGTGACCTGCCTTCTCCAGTCACGCCCACCTGCCTACAGTACCACCAGTGAGTCCATTCAAATTATGAATCCATCAGTTGATTAATTCACTCATATGTTATTGAACAGCATTCTACCCCCGGGCTACACCCCCATTCCTATTTTTTATTCTTTATTTTGAAACAGGGTCTCACTAAGTTGCAAAGAGCCTCACAAAGTAGCCGAGGCTGGCCGCGAACTCAGATCTTCCAGTCTCAGCCTCCCAAGTACTGGGATTACAAGCATGCACCACCACTCCCAGCCCTATTTTTTATTTTGAAAGAGGGTCTCACTAAGTTGTGGAGGTCCTCACTAAGTAGCTGAGGCTGGCCGCAAACCCAGATCCTCCGGTCTCAGCCACTCAAGTATTGGGATTACAGGTGTACACCACCACGCCCAGCTTACCTCTGAGCGTTTTTGCATTGCCAATACATGAGCTTTTCCAGGAGACCTTCTATATGAAACCGTAACCTCCTCTCTCCTTTGCAAACTTATGCTCACATCTGTCCGACTGCCAAGTGTCTTCAGGCATGGAGGTTTTTTTGACCCTTAAAATCAGCCTTGTACAAGCACGATGGAAAATATACTAACACAAGGTGTCCACTGAACGAAGAATCTGCTTGAGATGTGCTAACTCAAGATCCTGGTAATTCAAGCATGAGTTACCACAATCCTGAGTTTGTTTCCAGAGCCTGGAGGTCCCCAAGATAGTTTTCTAAATAATATTTCTCAAGATTTCAATCTGATATTTAAAGCTACTGTTCTGCTATCCTTTGCTTAGCTTTCATTTGAAGCCCTTCCACAGTATGGACAGTCAGCTCTTTGTGTGTGATGGATTTGCTTTTAATTCACAAGGGAAACCTTATTCTCCTGTATTTGAATAGCCAGAGTGGTGGAGTATCTGTCCCTGGAGGGAAAGAAAAGGAATGGCTTTCTAAACCATAAAGATTTGCTTTGGGGTTGGTGACAATTTATCTTGAGTATTTTTAACCATTTTCTTTTTACAAGTTTGAAATGAAACTACCCGGAAACACTTAGTGGCTGACCAGAAGCTAACCCCTTAGCATTTTCAAAGTGAAATTTATGGACATGTAAGCGCCTGGGTTGAGTCACAGAGGCACAGCCTGTCTTGGAGGGATTTGTAAATGTTGATGGGATAGCCGGCCACTGATGTGCAAGCTCATTGTCCTGACTGAGAAAATTAAGTCACACCAACTTGGCAGAAGGAAAAAGAAAATGGAGGTGGCCCCAGGGGAAAAAAATCAGGATGTGTAGACTGTGAGAGTCCCCTGCTGTCTGTGGTGAGTGTGGACTCCATTCCCCATGTCAAAACCCAGTCACAGGGGTGTGTTGAGGCTGCCTGCCTGCTCATCAGTCAGAAAGCAAGTCTCCCAAGCTCCTGATTCCCAAGGTCACAGCTAGTGCTCCCCAACTGGAAAAACTGAGTAAGGCAGTTTCTCTCGGTTGCACAGACAAGCTAGTAAGCCCCAGTGCATATCAGGGTCACATCACAAAATAATGTCTCGAAATGCACTGACCCAGCATGGAGCGCGGCTGCTGCACCAGGCCTGTACCCTTGGGGCCCTCCAGGGTGCGCTGTTGCAGACTCCTCTACCGCCTCCCCAAGCTCTTGGACAATAAATAGGGCTTTTCTTGTCACTCAAATTAAGATCTCACAGAATTGAGTTTGCAGACAAACACTGACCTGATTCTACAACAAGTGATACCAGTTTAAGGTCTTTGAAGCAGGCCCGGGAAAATAAGCTACAAGGCTGCTGGGAAGAGGGCTCAGGAAGAAACTGGTTCATGGATGTTAGCTCTGACCAAAACTTTATGTAGATACCCACTTAGTTCAATCCACGAGATAAAACTTAACAGGGATAAATTTAAAAAAAATTTTCAGTCCAAAGGATCCATTTTTCAAGTACATGGAATATTTAATTTGGTCCAAGTTCATTTGAAAAAGCCCCAGGGATTTTCACTCATCTCACCTTGGTGGCAAGTACCAGTGTGCATGAGCTACTGCCAGGGGAAGGAGTAAGTATGATCGAGTCAGTCCTGGGGCACTGCGTCCAGAGCAGGGGAGGAAGGTAACTCCACTCTGAGGTGGCCAGAACATTCCTGGCCCCCTGTTACTTGTAGGTGCCAGGTCATGGAACCATGTTGTTAAGTTACACAGGATTCTCCTCTTACCTGTGGGGATATGCGAGACCCTAGGGGATGCCTGAAACCAAACCCTATAGATACTGTACTTTTCCTATACATGAATGTACTATCATAGTTTAACTTATAAATTATGACACAGTAAGAGATTAACAATAACTAATAATAAAAGTTACAAGGTCACGTAGTACCTGGCAGACATCCAATGTGTAACTTTTGTACATGCATTGCCTGATGTATTGGTTTTGTGTTTCTCTTTTTATAAAATCTACCCAGTGAAAACTAGCTAACTCGATTCGGTTGTAAAAGCCACACTCCAGCCAATGGGGAACAGCATAGTAGGCTTCGAGTTGGGGAATTAAAGGCTGAGCAACCGCCCGCCCACTGTGCTTGCACCCTTCTGCACAGAAGTAAATTACCTTGCCGAGTTACTTCTACTTCATGAGATTATTTTGCTGCACCCCTAAAATCTGTTTCTAACAATATGCCTATCAAAGTTTAACTTATAAATTAAGGCACAGCAAGAGATTAATAATAAGTAATAATAAAATAGAACAATGATAAAATAGAGCAATTTAGCAACATACTGTAATAATAGATGCATGAATATGGACTCTCTCTCTCTCTCAAAATACAGTATCCCCTTTTTCTGCAAGAACCCACAATTTAATATTTTTGAGTTGTTTATTCCCTGGAACTTTCCATTTAAAAGTTTTGGATTGCAGTTGGCTGTGGTTAACTGAAACCACAGAAAGTGAAACTGGATGGGGGTGTGTGCCGTCATGTATCCACCTCATAACAAAGGAGCAGGGGGTGTGTGTGTGTGTGGAGGGGGAGTCATGCTGGATAAAGAACTGGAACAGGCGCCGCCATCCGTAGGCTGCAAGGGACTGCAGGGACGGTTCTCTGTGTTGTCAGACACTTAGGTCCCAAGCAGGCCTGGCCTTCCCCAGCCAGGCCTGCTCCCTCACCCCCAGCATTTTCAGATTCCAGAGCAGGACTGAATGGATGGGGTTCAAAGTGCAGCCCGTCCCCCCTGATCAATGTGGGCCAAGGAGAGGACTTGGGAGCCCACGGGCCTCCAGAGCGCACCCCTCATAGAACCCGCAGCACAAGAGTAAGCGGGTGAAAGGGCCCCACTCCGACCCAGCAACAGGATGCTTCTTAGATTATTTAAGTTTATTCTTGCATCCGTCCACAGAGGGTTACAGTTCCACATAATGAACCTAAGGGATCACTCTATACTATTGTCTCTCAAAAACTGAAAGTTTCATAAGGCAACTTAAAGCAACTTCAGCAGCTTTTAGATACTTTTGCAGAGTTACTTCCTGAGCATTTGTCTGCCAGTGTTAAGCACTGCATCATGTGAAATAGACAAGTAAGTTAGGCAAGCTTCTTTTTTTTTTTTTTTGCGGTACTGGGGATTGAACTCAGGGGCATTCTACCTCCGAGCTACACCCCCAGCCCTATTTTTTATTCTTTATTTTGAAACAAGGTCTCACTAAGTTGCAGAGTGCCTCACTAGGTAGCTGAGGCTGGCCGCGAACCCGGATCCTCTGGTCTCAGCCTCCCGAATGCTGGGATTACAAGCGTGCACCACCACGCCCGGCTAGGCAAGCTTCTTCACTACCCATATTTGCTCACGTGTGAGGGAAACTGGCCCCTCCCAGTTTGGCAGGGAGTGACTTGGGTCAGAGCAGGAGAATTCAGAGCAGGAGCCAACCATCCCTAGGGTCACAGCGAGGCCCAGGTCAGTGGCCAAGCACCAGGAGCTGAGACAGCAGTGGACAAGCCTGGCTGCGGCTCCCCGCAGTGCCTAGCGCCCTATAGACCAAACAGCACTGTGGTGCTATCCTGGTGGGCCAGCCGGAGAGGCACAGACTAGATGACTGAAGTGGCAGCCCGGAGGCAGCGGGAGGGAAGCGGCTCTGTGACAGAGAGGCCATAGCAATCGAGGATGGAGGTGGTGTTCAGGAGGAACGGTGGCAATGACTAGCACCTGCAGAGGATGTTCTGCTGGGTACCACCACAGCACACTCATCTATAGAGGGAAACTGAGGCAAGAGGCCCTTACATAACTTGCTGCAGTCCAGTAAATTTGAAGATCAAGATCTGACAACAGACAGCCTTGCTCACAAGTCCACGCCCTCCGCCTGCGCCCCACGCCACAACTCAGGGCCACTCACAGGCCAGTGATCCCAGCTGCCCTCCCCCAGCACAGTAGAGTGTGGGGGCCTTGCCGTGCCTGGCCTAACACCAGCCTGCCTCCTCTGAAGGCAAGGCCTCGGTGGCAGGTGAGCCGCTGAGCTGTTGACATTACTCCATCAGAACCCCGGGCCGCGCCCGCCCCACGGCCAACTTCCTGCCATTTTCGTGCTCACTAAGTCCGGGATTTTCCACGTAGTGATTTATAAAGCAGAACAGAAATGGATCCTGTCCAGCCTTCTCTCTGAACTCCTCCCAAGTCTTGTAGGATGCAGCAGCCCTTGGGGAAAAGTCTTTAAAGGTCAGGCCCCAACACCCCCAGTTCTTTCTTGTTCAATAGGTATTGTGCCAGAAAAAAAAAAAGAAATTGATACCCATGTGAACACATCTCTGGGCCTGTCTTTGGTAAGTTGAAATTCCAAGGTGGTTCATCCAATTCCCTCTTAAACCTCAGTATTTCAACATGCATTCTGGTTGTCCTGGAGTAATTAACAAAAATAAATATGTTCAATTCAATTAAGTGAGAAGAAGCAGGAAATGAGCTTCCCAAGAGACCCCACCAGGCGTGTACTGACACGGCTTCCTGCTGAGTCCACCTAGATGCTGAGATCTCATGCAGCGCTTATCTTCAGCGACTGGTTAAAATATAACTCTGCTGGCCCTGAGATGGCCTCTCTAACTGCCTGAGAGTGTGGGACAGAGACCCGATGGAGTTTTAGCTCAGCTCACATGGTCTAATCTCTTTGTCGGCAAACTATCTCTGATTTAAGACCTTCTGGCAGATTAGCTGCCCATTCTGGAGAAGCTCCCTCTTCCCGATTCCCACGCTTTCTCTGAAGACTGGTGTTTGGAGAAAGCCTCCTACTACTGAAGTGGAGCTGCTCCTTTAAGTCCAGAGCCCGAGGAGCCGGAAGGACTGGGGGTAGAGTCGGCTGGATTTATGACACAATGAGGAGGACATACTCCTGGCACAGGGCCACCATGCTGGATTTTTGTTTTGTTTTGGTTGTGGTAACCCAAGCAGCCTGTGGCCCTGCAGGCCAGTTTCACTACGACGCGTCAGTCGGGGAAGAAGACCGCAGTCCTGTGGTGGTCTTTGGAGGGGCTGAGGACTTGGTCTGGGAAACAGCTGTGGCTTCTGGAACCCCTGGTCTCACCAAGGTGGCCATGTGGGTACCTGGGCAGAAGAGACTTCCGAGTGGATATGTTCGTTCCCAGTGGCTGGCACATTGTCAGCTGCCAGGATTGATTCACCCATCCAATTGTCCATTTTCCATAGATGGTTAAAATACATCCTGTGTACTAAATCCTCCGTTTAAATATTTAGGAGGCAGAATGAAAGTTCATGCTGATGGTTAAATGAGGCTGGAAATGCCCCCTCCAAAATTCTCTTTTGGGTTTAGTAAACTTACAGAAATACAAATTTTATTTTATTTTTAGGAACTGGGGATGGAACCCAGGGACATTCTAGCTCTGAGCTACACCCCAGCCCTATTTTAATTCTTTACTTTGAAACAGGGTCTCACTAAGTTGCAGTGTGCCTCACTAAGTAGCTGAGGCTGCTTACCTGAGTAGCTGCAAACCTGAGATCCTCCTGTCTCAGCCTCCCAAGTACTGGGATTACAGGTGTGCGCCACCACACCCAGCTTGAAATACAAATTTTAAACAAAGGGAAGGGAGAAAGGCAAAGGCTGCCTGACATGCGAGTTGTTACTGTAGGTCTGTGAAAAACCTATATAGTGGCTTCTGAAGGGACAGGAAGCACGGGAGAGCTACAGGTAGGAGGAAAGGAGACAGGTAGAGTAAGAGAGACGAAGAGAGGGGCAGAGAGAAAGAAGGAGAGAAGGGGAACAAGAACCGAGAACCATGAGCTCATGTCCTGGAATGCAGAGGTTAGGCCTCTGGGAAAGAGGCCAAGCATAATTAACTCTTCCCAAACCAAACCAGTAGGAGTTCATCGTGTTAAATAAGTAGAGGCCTTACTTACTCTTTCATAAGAAACAGAACACAGTCACTGGCCCATAAATCAAAGGGGAGACTGAAGTGAAGAAGGAGCCAGGCTTTGAAGATAGATCACAAGAGTGGCAGGGAGAAAGAAATAAAAAATGAGTCTGGTGTTTGGAAGCCTCTCCGTGGCTTACTGGCCCTTCCCACTCTCCTTGCACCCCCATCCCTACATGATAATTCCTAACTTGGAAGTTCTGTTCCAGAGGAGAACCTGCTAGTTTCCTCTTGAGTAGACATGAGTCCTGTTGATCCTTACTTCCTGGCACGTGGGGAGTCTTAGAAATGGAAGCATTTGGATTGATCGGCATCTTAAACACTTAGGAGCTCTCCAGTAATGTGAGAGAGGAGGGTAGTCCGTGGGTCTGTGAGACATGGAGTACCTTTTTTGTTTTGTTTTTTTCCCCAAGAGAAAAACATTCAAGGCTTCAAAAATGGCACTCAAAGAGTAAATCCTGAGAGCATCTTTGGGTGGTTTTGCCCTAGAAAGAAATAATTTTAAATTTCTCTCTGGTATGTTAAGTAGACTAAGATTTTTCTTGCCTAGTCTTTGTATACAACCAGCAAAGAATTTGCCATAAAATAGAGAGAAATCACCCTGGTCTCTATAGTATTCCCTGCAGTTGTCCTGAAAATGGAGTTTCCTCCATACCTGCAAAAACACTAACATAGAGCACAGTTGCTTAAACCCCCTCGGTCCATTTGAGGGCCTTCAGGGAGCACTTCTGTGGAGCCAGCTCAGCGCCGAGAGTTGGTGAGCACCAGCATAAAGCAAGTTGAACTGTGGCCACACTCCCAGCCAGAGGGGAGGTGCCAGGAGCAAGTCGGTGGGCGAGTAGGGCATAGAACACAGAAGTCTGCAAATCCAAACCCCACTTCTGCACTGCATAGCCATGTCAGCAGGTCCGCAGGCTGCCCCATGGAGGGGCCCCACAGGGCTAGGGGCTAGCTCCGCAGGGAGGAGTAGAGGCCAGAAGTGACCCCCATCTGCCCGCACGGAGGGAGGTGCCTGTGACAGGGACAGCAGAAGCCTCGTGGAGCCGAGGCTCAGAGTGATGTTTCTAGAATTCACTGTGTGCTGGATGCTGAACTTGCTGCATCCCAATGTGTTTCCTGCATCCTAAGTCTTTTTTTTTTTTTTTCTGTCTCTTTTCTCAGCGATACCGATCACAACAAAATGATGAAGGCAGCCAGGGAGATGGTAGGGAGTGGTACCTTGTGAAAACATACTCAGTATCTACATGGTTGCAATTAAAAAATAATAAATAAAAATCCTTAGAAAACAAACCTGGGCAGATGCTTCTTGGCTGACAGGGAATCACAGGTAGCAGCCCAGGAAAGCCCGAGTCCACAGGGAGGCATCGCTTTGCTCCAGCCGGCATGGATGAACTGCCTGCAGGGAAAGGAGAGTCTGGCAATGGCGGAGGTATCGAGTATGGAGCCCAGGCCCCAGGCCTTCTTCCTCGGGCAGAGTCCATTAGTCTATAACAGTGGGACCACAAAAGATGATTCCAGGAGCTAGACTTTGGGTGCCCTCTTTGAGGCCTTTTAATGTTTTTCTCTTAGAAAAAATAATCACTAGTCACTGGCCTCTTCTACTTGTAACTTGAATGTCTGCATAGAGAAAAGTTAGTGGCCCACAGCTACTTATGGCTTCCTTCCCTTGCCTTCTCCCTCATGGTAGGTAGTTGCTAATGTATGCAAGCTCCTGTCCACCCAGCAGAGTAAAAAGACAGACTCAATCAACCATGGTCCTGGCACGGACAGGCTCAGAACTCAGTGTGACATGGTGCATGGGCGCCACATTCCTATGACACAGGAGTCCTTCGAGGAGCCCCTTCCTCAGTACCAAATCCCTTGTTTCAGGGCATGAACTACCTGGAGGACCGGCGCTTGGTGCACCGCGACCTGGCAGCCAGGAACGTCCTGGTGAAGACACCCCAGCATGTCAAGATAACAGATTTCGGGCTGGCCAAACTGCTGGGTGCTGAGGAGAAGGAGTACCACGCAGAGGGGGGAAAGGTAGGAGCACACGGAGAGGGGGAGTGTTTTCCTGATGGTGGAGGCTGGGCTCCCCACCTCTTAGATGGGGTTTCCAGCTGATTGGGGTACACTTGCCCAGCATTCTGGTGGACACAGCAGCTGCCCCCCACCAGCGGGTCTAGCCAGGTCTTCTGCTGTGAGAACGGGGTCTGCTAGAGAGAGTACAGACCTTTCTGACATGGGCAGAGGCCAGAGACAGTCATCAACAGTGCTAGGTGATCATTAGCAAAGGGTGGATCTCCACCTCCCCGCCAGGACCTAAGCACCCTGTAGAAGAACAGCTGGGAAATGTCACCGCTAACTTGGTGGCACACTGCTGTTGAGGATGAATCAGAAATATGGAAAACTCCTGTGTGGCTGGGCGTGGTGGTGCACGCTTGTAATCCCAGTACTTGGGAGGCTGAGACAGGAGGATCAGGGTTTGCAGCCAGCCTCAGCTACTTAGTGAGGCCCTCAGCAACTTAGTGAGACCCTGTTTCAAAATAAAGAATAAAAAAAAAAAGGACTGGGGGTGGAGCTCGGAGGTAGATGCCCCTGAGTTCAATCCCCAGTGCTACAAAATAAATAAACAAATAAATAAATAAATAAATAAATAAATAGAAAGCTCCTGTGTGGTTGTGACAGCCCCTGTAGGTATCTGACTCCTGCCTGGGCTGGCAGTGAGGTATTCAGCCCCCTGCCCTCTGTCCAGCTGAGTTTCTCCAGAGCACTGTCAGAGCAGTAGGGGTGTACCTGGCTGTACCTCAAGTTTCACCCGGCCTGCATGGCTCCAAGCAGTCTTCAGCCCTGTGACACTCACAAGCCCTGGGTGTCTGGGACCGCTGGGCACAGCCAGGTCTCAGCTCAACAGAACAGACGATAGCCCAGAAGGGGCTCAGCTGCAGCTTCCTGATGCCAACCTGGGACCAGGCAGCCCAGCCCGGTTCCCTCCTCCTCCTCTCTCGCTGCGAGGGACTAGGCCTGAAGCCCCAGATAGCCCCCCGCCCCCCGCCCGTGTCCTCTGTCATTACTCCTACTGTGATTTAATTGTTTCCAGCAGAAGGACACTAATAGTTGTCTTACTGCTTTCTCTCTCACCACCCCAAGGTGCCTATCAAGTGGATGGCCTTGGAATCAATTTTACACCGAATTTACACCCACCAGAGTGATGTCTGGAGCTATGGTGAGTCGTCCAACTCTGATGCTAATGAATTTGTACTGAGACTAAGCTGCCTTTGATTGTTTGTTAACTTACATTATGAGCTCTGACATGCGAGTATTTTCCTCCAAGACAATGACTAATGATAACATCATAGTTGCTGTCTATCTTTTTATGCTGAGAAAAACCCAACAAAGGAAATTGAGTCTGACCACCTTATTAAATGTCACTGGAGACACAAGGGTTATGGGAGGGAGAAGAACCAGAACTTGGGACCTGACTGTGCCTGTGAAATCAAACCAAAGGCTACCTCTTTCCTCGAATCTGTAATGTACAAAAAGGAGACAGTCGAGGTTTCATGGTGAAGCATTCCTGGAAGAGGAGTAGGGTTTTCTGAGGGACTGGCTCCAGAGATGATGGTTTACACCTGAAGGCGGTTTACGTGTGTCAGAGGGAATGCTTCCACAGACATGCACAGTGAGGGTATCTGGGAAAAGAGGAAAGCAGAGGAGAGGAGAGGGGAGGGGAGGGGAGGGAAGGGAAGGAGAGGGGAGGGGAGGGGAGGGAAGGAAAGGGGAGGGAAAGAGAGGGGAGAGGAGGGGAGAGGAGAGGACTCATTCGTCCATGTGTCTCATTCTAGTAAGGACCAGCTCAGCAGGCCCCAGCTTATCTTCTTCCGAATCCCAGCGGAGCCTCCTAGGACCAGCTCCATCCTCACAAGGGGCTCAGTCCTCCCAGTCCTACCTCTCTCATCCTGCTCAGTCCTGAGTCTGCCATGGCCTCGTGGGTTCAGAAATGGCCACTGGCGCGATCACTGGCTGCTGTGCCTGCACCAGCTCTGGTCCTTGGGTGCTGCCCAGCGGCCCACAGAATGGCTAGAAGACACCTGATCTTCCACCTTTATTCATAAACTGTCCACTATCTCCAGCCATTCACAGCAACAAGAGCAAGGGGAGGGGTCTCCCCACTTCCATAGATGTGAGAATTTGTGAGAGCAATATTGAGATGAAGTTGAGCATAGTGGCTCACACTTGTAATCCCAGTACTTGGGAGGCTGAGCCAACCTCAGCTACTTAGTGAGGCCCTCTGCAACTTAGTGAGACCCTGTTTCAAAATAAGAAAATAAAATAGGGCCGGGCGTGGTGGCACACGCTTGTAATCTCAGCATTTAGGAGGCTGGGACCAGAGGATCCAGGTTCTCGGCCAGCCTCAGCTACCTAGTGAGGCCCTCCACAACTTAGTGAGACCTTGTTTCAAAATAAAGAATAAAAAAATAGGATTGGGGGTATAGCTTGGAGGCAGAATGCCCCAGAGTTCAAATCCCAGTACCGCAAAAAAAAAAAAAAAAAAAAGAATAAAATAGGGCTGGGGTGTAGCTCAGAGGTAGAATGCCCCTGGGTTCTCAGAGATAGAATGCCCCTGGGTTCAATCCCCAGTACCACAATATATATACATATATATATATCCTCTCTCTCTCTCCCTTGCTCTCACTCTAGTTCTCTCAGTTCATCCATTTAGTCTGTTTTCCTTCTCCTAAAGTGTGATTAACTTTATTATTAACTTTCTAACACCCCAAATACAATGTTTTTAATTTCCTAAGTATCTTTTCTGCTAGAATGTCAACTTTGCAAAAGCAGAGGTCCTCCTAAATGAACACGTGAATTTTGATGCCTACCTGTGAGCTGAGCTTTCCATTAATGGAATAGAAAAAGAAATCCAGGCTATTCTGATTCTGTATTGCTTAGTCATTTTTGAGATAGGCCTGCCCCCCAGGAGGGACCCTGCGTCCTGTCCCAAGTCCCTTCCAGCGTCCTCCCAACCCCGAGCCTGGCCCTGGCTCTCCTTGGGGATGGCACTACAGCAGCCCTCAAGGGTCTTCTCTCTTCTATCCTGCCTCCCTTCCTCTACTCTCTTTAACTCTACCAGGCTTTGACTTCTCTGCTTACCACCCTTTTTTGCTTTTCCAATATGTTCCAAATAAAATCTGAACTGGTAGCAATGGCCAACAAGATGGCGAGTACCCTGGCCCTCTGCCTCCCCAACTCCACAGGGAAATGCCCCTCGGCCCCAGACTGTGGCAGTGTGTGCCAGATTGTGGCCCACGCTTGACCCAAGTAACTGAAGAGTCTCCTGAACTCAGTGGTTCAGTGCCTTCCAGTGATCACAACAGAAGTCATGGTGGTCCTGTGTCTCTAATGTCAGGGGGAGTGTGTTGTTGGTGATTATAATCTGCTTTGACTGGTAGGAACCAGGAATTCAGACCAAGAACCTGAGTTTTCAGTTTAAGAACCATATACTCTGTTCCTCTTCATATCCCTTGAAGGCAGAGTATCCATGTTAATAAATGAGGGGAGCCTTGTGTTTCACTAAAGAAGTGAAGAGGAAGGATTCATACCTCTTTTGTGCCTTGTAACCCAACACTCATTATACATCTCCTCCCTTACCATGTATTTTTTTTCTTTTTTTTTTGCAGTACTGGGGGTTGAACTCAGAGGCATCCTACCTCTGAGCTATACCCCCAGCCCTATTTTTTATTCTTTATTTTGAAACAGGGTCTCACTAAGTTGCAGAGGGCCTCACTAGGTAGCTGAGGCTGGCCGTGAACCTGGATCCTCCGGTCTCAGCCTCCCAAATGCTGGGATTACAAGTGTGTGCCACCACGCCTGGCACCATGTATTCTTGAACCTACAAACTGGCCTGCCACCAGAACTCATTGTGCATGTTTAAAATCCCTAGGTAAATAGGAGTTGACCTCATCTATCTGGAAATAAACATTCTTTCTTTCATTAAGTCCACATTGATTATGTGAGGAAGAAACACAGGAATCAATTTAGCTGCTCACCAGACCAATGCCTACCTTCACTTTTCTATCTTGCCTTCTGCATATTAATTCAGGTGATTACATTTTAGAATGGCCTCTGGAAAATCCAAGCAGGTCTGTGGTACAGTGTGAATATCTTCTATCCAAAATGCTTGGAGGGAAGGGGGTTTCAAGATGGCAGATAGAAAAGGCAAGGCCCAGGAGCTGCATAACAAAATCAATCTAAAGAATTCTTTCAGCTGGGCATGGTGGTGCATGCTTGTAATCCCAGCACTTGGGAAGCTGAGACAGGAGGATCCGGGTTCGGGTTCCCAACTAGCCTCAGCTTCTTAGTGAGGCCGTCTGCAACTTAGTGAGACACTGTTTCAAAATAAAGAATAAAAATAGGGCTGGAGGTGTAGCTAAGGGGTAGAATGCCCCTGGGTTCCATTCCCAGTACTGCACAAAAAAAAAAAAAAAAAAAAAAAAAAAAGAAGAAGAATTCTTTATATTCTTTCTGAGTTAAGAGAGCAAAGCAGAGAACAACTAACATCTATAACAATCATGAATCCACTGAAAAAAAAGTCCGGAAGACAATTCCCTTCACAATAACCTCAAAAAAGATAAAATTCTTAGAAATGAATTTAACCAAGGGGGTAAAATACCTCTACAATGAAAATTATGAAACAATAAATAAGAGCCAGGCATGGTTGCGCATGCTTGTAATCCCAGTACTTGGGAGGCTGGAAAAGGAGGATCGCAGGTTCACAGCCAGCCTCAGCTACTTAGTGAGGCCCTCTGCAACTTAGGGAGACCCTGTTTCAAAATAAAGAATAAAAAATAGGACTGGGGATGTAGCTCAAAGGTAGAATGCCCCTGGGTTCAATCCCCAGTACCTCAAAAGAAAAAAGAAAAAGAAAAGAATGTACCAGTAGAAATAATGCTATGAACATATATAAAATTACCCATTCCAGTCTCCAAACATGTACAGGAAGGGGGTGGGACCTGGAAGGGAGAGTTCCATGAGTTGTGTGCATATATGTTGCTATCACCCTCGGTATGATATACAATTACAATGCAACAAATAAAAGTATCTAAAAATGCTTGGGACCAGAAGCATTTTAGATTTGGGGGGATTTCAAATCTGGGAATATTTTTATATTTATATTATTTATATGTATATTTTATATTTATATTATACCAGTTGAGCATCCCTAATCTGAAAATTCAAAATCATTGAAATGCTTCAAAACCCAGTTTTTGAGCATTATGTCAGTGCTCAAAAGTTTCACATTTCAGAGCATTTGGGGTTTTAGATCTTTGGATTGATGCTCAACCTGGAATATCCAGAGGCCAAGTCTGAAAATAAACGGATCTTGAGAACTGGAGATCAGAACACCCTGCTGGGGGGAAGAGGAAGGTACACCCTGGGGCGGTGGCCTTTGTGAGTGGTTGGGAGCCAGGGCTCCGCCCACAGTGACCACCTGTGGCAGTACCACAGGGCACCTGCACTGCCTTGCGACAGGAGCTGAGAGAGGCTCAAGCTCCACCAGGGATCTCATCAAAGGAGGCACAGAGGCGGGAGGGTCGTCAGGACTCAGTTCACCTGGACAAAGTCCAACCCCACAATTACCACTGCTTCCCTTTGCTTCTAATCATGATAGCTGATTGACTTGGAAAGAAAATGTACCAGGTTTTCATGTTTATCAAAAAGGAACATAGGGAGCCGGGCGTGGTGGCGCACGCTTGTAATCCCAGCATTCGGGAGGCTGAGACCAGAGGATCCGGGTTCGCGGCCAGCCTCAGCTACCTAGTGAGACTCGGTTTCAAAATAAAGAATAAAAAATAGGGCTGGGGGTATAGCTCGGAGGTAGAATGCCCCTGAGTTCAATCCCCAGTACCGCCAAAAAAAAAAAAAAAAAAGGAACATAGGCTTTTCTGTTTCTTTCTTCTTACTTAAAAACGTGCATTTTACAACCTTGTCCAGAGTCCACTTCCAGATCCAAGGCCTTTAGGGAGGACACCTGAGCAGGGGCTCCTCTCCGCAGCTGTCACATTACTTGTTATTGTCACCAATGAAGTGAGCCATTCATCACTCAGTTACTACTTGCCAGGCATTCTGGTAAACATGTCAGTGTGTTAGTTTACTTGATCCTCATGACCATCCTTTGAGATGCTGTTTATCCCACTTGATAGACAGGTAAACTGAGGCTTCCAGCAGTCAGGCAGATTGCCCAGGGCTATATAAACATAGGTTTTTAAACACTGAGAGACAGTCAGTGGCAGGGACGATGAGGACCAGTTGTTGTGATTTTTATCATTCACTCACAAAGCCATGGCTTCCTCTTCTTTGTCCACTCAGGAGTCACCGTTTGGGAGCTGATGACCTTTGGGTCCAAGCCTTATGATGGAATCCCTGCCAGTGAGATCTCGTCCACACTGGAGAAAGGAGAGCGCCTCCCCCAGCCGCCCATCTGCACCATAGACGTCTACATGATCATGGTCAAGTGTGAGTGATCAGGGTGGGGTGCATGCTTACACCACTGCACCGGGGCCACAGAACACACCGCAGCTCTTAGCCAACAGAATAAATGTCACCGCATTCTTTAAGCCATACCCAAGTCCAAAAATGCCTGTAAATACCTCCTGTGAGCGTTATTCAGAAGGTATTTGCCTGGCCCAGCAAGCAGCGTGACCTGACACCTGCTATATTTGCAAGCAAATAAATAAAACTGCGTCTTCTGTAAGCTATTACACCGAAATACTCCATTCTGAGTTGTCCAGTGAAATGCAGAGCCACCCTGCATTTTGAAGCCTGTTACCAAAGAGATGGCATGTTCTTAAGTGCCGGACAATGAGCAAGCATGGAAGACTGACAGAATCAGTATTTCTGCTTTGGCTTAAACCTGTCAAACAGCAGATCTATTTGAGGTCTTCTGCAGTGTAGCATTTAAACATCTTAATCCAAATAAGAGTGTGCAGTTTGTATGGTGCCGTTATCCCAGAAACACAGATGCTCAGGGGCTCGAGGGAACCTGGGGCATGTGCTCTCCATTTACACAGGAAGGCAGTGCAGGGAGCGTGCAGAGGTGTGTTGACATCAATTTTAATGCCTTTCTGAACTTTAGATAAAAGTTCATTTACTTTCATACCTTGGTTTAGGCTGAGAAAACTGAGGCCCAGAGAGGTCACATGACTTGTCTGAGGTCATATAAACTAGCTTGACATCCCACTAGTGGGAAATAAAGGTGCATCTTCAGGAGGCAGGAGGATTTTCAGTGGCTCTCCTCTGCTTGCTGAGTGTAGACTCAGAGTGTTGCATAATCAAATGCATCAGCGGGTTATCAAAGTACCCTCCCGGGTGAGGCAGTAGCACACACGAGTCCCAGTGCTGCTGAGTAAATAAGTAGGAAGCACTGAGACAGCCATCCTGTCCTGCACACGAATGGCGACCAAGGGTGGAGTCGATTAAAAGCCCCAGCTCAAGGCTTTGAGGCTTCTCTAAGCTGAATCTGCTTTCCACCCTGGAAGACTACTGATGGTGATTATGGAGTGAGGCCTTTGTGAGCCTTGTCACAAAATCTCCCAGGGACAGAGGAAGTCACAGAGAGAGAGCAACTGGCACCAGCAGAAGTGGTACAGTAGTGCTGTCCCTGGAGAGCAGGTGTAGAAGAACTAGAGGGTGCGACTGTCACGCTGAGTCTAAAGCATCGTGTTATCATGTCCTTGGAGCATTCCTCAGTGCTAGTGCCAAGACCACAAAGTCTGTCACTCGTTAGCTTCTCTATCGTATATTTGTTTAGCGAGACCATGCATGCTTTATTTCTTTTCCTTTTTATTTGTGTGTGTATGTGTCTGTGTCTCTGTGGGTGTGTTATTAGAGATTGAACCCAAGGGCATTCTACCTCCAAGCTATACCCCCAGCCCTTTTTATTTTTTATTTTGAAGCAGGATTTTGCTAAGTTGCTCAGGCTGGCCTCAAGCCTGTGAGCTTCCTGTCTCAGCCTCCCAATGGGATTACAGAGGTGTGCCACCATACCTGGCCCATCAGTGCTCTCTGCAGGCAGGTCTGTCTTTGTCCTTTCTCCCACAGTCCTAACTGCTGTTGCCTCATCCCTTCCTCAGGTTGGATGATTGATGCAGACAGTCGCCCAAGGTTTCGTGAGTTGATCCACGAATTCTCCAAAATGGCCCGAGACCCCCAGCGATACTTGGTCATTCAGGTACAGGACTGTCCTTTGCACTTCCATTGACAAATTCCCTCCAATGAGCATCAAATGTCACTGTGCCAATGTGGCCTCTGTGGCTGGTCACATTCTAAATTTTTCCTGTGCAGTAAAGCAACTGCCTCAGTCAAAGCACAGACCGAACTGTGAACAAAGCAGGGCTTAGCGATGTTTCTCATCCCAACTCTCCAGCCCAGACACAGCACCCCACACATTCCAGCTCACCAAAGCCTGAGCGTGATCCAATAGAGAAGCACACTCTGATGTCAGGCAAACCTGTGCAACCTTGGGCAGCCAGTCAACCTGTCTGCTTGCCTAACATGGGAATCCCAAGGGCAAGGCTACAGGGGTATATTAAAGATTCAACAGAACAATACATGCAGAGTGCATTGTTTACCACTAAACAACGCAGAACACTCAGTAAGTGCTGCCCCTGCTTCCCTTTCTCTTCCCTCCTAAGCTGACTGCATGTCCGGTGGAGGCTTGCAGACATACAAGTACCCTTACCTCCCATTCAAAGTAGGGGCAAGACCCTGTGCTTCAGAGAACCAAGGTTGGGTTGTAACCAAATTGGCAAAGATACCAGCACCTGTGGACAATGGGCCCTTTACTCCTGCAGCCAGGAAGTGGAATTGCATCTGTAATCGCATTTCTAATGGTCTCAAAATTTCTGCACCAGGGGGATGAGAGAATGCATTTGCCAAGCCCGACAGACTCCAATTTCTACCGCACCCTGATGGATGAGGAGGACATGGAGGATGTGGTGGACGCGGATGAGTATCTCATCCCACAGCAGGGCTTCTTCAGCAGCCCATCCACATCACGGACTCCCCTCTTAAGTTCTCTGGTATGAAACTCTCTTCTCTCTCTAGCTCTGTCTACTGGTTTGAATAAATTGAGTAGTAGACAAAATGACAACCATCTAGAGGACCTCACATTGAGGCAAGTACATTTTAGCCAAATGCTAAAACCAAAGTCAGAATCTATCATGTAAGCATATTAATTATGTCACGAGACTGCCACGACCTGATTGTAATCCTTTTAGGTCTGCTAAGGACTAGAATTAAGGGAAACCAAACCTAGTTTTCCCAAAGCTGATGATTGAAGACAAAAATTAAGCACCTTCAAATATATCCTCTCTGCAAGACCCTCCTCCTGCACTCCATGGAAACAGTGAGGATGTGCAGTGCACCTTGGGTAACTCTTCTGTGAGACCCTCCTTCAGCACTCTATGGGAATATTGAGGACATGAAGTTACCCAAGGTGCACTGCACATCCTCACTGTGCAATGCACCTTGGGTAACTCCTCTGTGAGACCCTCCTTCAGCACTCTATGGGAACAGTGAGGACATGCAGTGCACCTTGGGTAACCCCTCTGTGAGACCCTCCTCCTGCACTCCGTGGGAACAGTGAGGATGTGCAATGCACCTTGGGTAACTCCTCTGTGAGACCCTCCTTCAGCGCTCTATGGAAACAGTGAGGACATGCAGTGCACCATGGGTAACTCCTCTGTGAGACCGAGACCCTCCTTCAGCACTCTATGGGAACAGTGAGGACATGCTGTGCACCTTGGGTAACTCCTCTGTTTCTTTTGCAGAGTGCAAATAGCAACAACTCTACCGTGGTTTGCATTAATCGAAATGGGGTACGTATGAATACCTTAGAGACCAGAAATTAAATGACAGCTCCGTATTGTGGCTCTATTACACATGTCCATCTCCACCTCCACAGTGTTGGTTTTTCCTCCCACGTGGTTTTCCCCCAGCATGGTTTCCTCGATCCCACCTCAAGGCCAGCAAGTAGTGTTCATGGTCACAGTGCACTCAATGTAGTTTGTGTACAAGCAGCATTAACTGCTTATTCAAATGCAGATTCTTACCCTACAATGCCTAAAATTCCAGTACCTGGAAAGCTGAGACAGGAGGATTGCAGATTCAAGGCCAGCCTCAGCAACTTAGGGAGACTCTGTTTTATAATAAAGTTTTTAAAGCACTATGGGTGTCACTATGCAGTAGAAAGTGCCTGGGTTCAATCCTCAGTACCACAGAAATGCAAATTCTTGGGCCCCACCCATACCTGCTGAACCAGAACCTCAGGGGAGGAGCCCAGCAATCTCTTCTGTCCAGCCTGTGGGTGAGGCTGGGGCCTGATCCAGTGTGGAGCCTGGACCTAGACCTGCCCGGTGCAGTGCAGACACCCCTGGCCACATACAGATACATACATTGTAAATAATTACAGTGAAATGAAGCATCAAATCAGATCCTCACACATTTGAAGTGCTCACATGTCGCTAGTGACTTCCATACTGCAGGACACTGTTTACAGAACATCTCCATCACAGCAGAAAGTCCTCGTGGGCAGAACTGTTGACCAGGCCCTTGCCCCTTGCCCTGCAGTCTGTGGACCCGCAGCATGGGTGTCATTTGAGTGCTGGTCAGAGGTCCACATTCACAGACCCTGCCCAAGACCCACTGCATCGGAACCTGCACCTTGACCAGATGTCAGGCGCATTTGTCCGCAGTGAAGTTTTGAGCAGTGCTGATCGCAATAACCTCTCCTGACTTTCTCCCCAGCAGAACTGCCCCATCAAGGAGGACAGCTTCTTGCAGCGGTATAGCTCAGACCCGACTGGCGCCTTGACCGAGGACAGCATAGACGATGCATTCCTTCCAGCACCTGGTGAGTGCCTTGCTCAGGAAACACACCTCGGCCTCCCAGCCCCATCCAGCAGCACCCATCTCCCTTCATTCCCGAGGCCTAAGCCAATTGTTTCCTTGCAGCTACTGCAAATTTGTAGACACAATGAAAGCAGTAAGAAGCAGATAAATGTAAGCCAGGTGTGGTGGCACATGCTTGTCATCCCAGCACTTGGGAGGCTGAGACAGGAGGATCTCAGGTTTGCGGCCAGCCTCAGCTACTTAGTGAGGCCCTCCACAACTTAGCGAGATCCTGTTTCAGAATAAATAATTAAAAATAGGAAAATAGGGAGCCGGGCGTGGTGGCGCACGCTTGTAATCCCAGCATTCAGGAGGCTGAGACCAGAGGATCCGGGTTCGTGGCCAGCCTCAGCTACCTAGTGAGGCACTCCGCAACTTAGTGAGACTTGGTTTCAAAATAAAGAATAAAAAATAGGGCTGGGGGTATAGCTTGGAGGTAGAATGCCTCTGAGTTCAATCCCCAGTACCGAA
>PVLC010019595.1:0-10550 GCA_004027655.1 Graphiurus murinus
GCGCACAGGCTCCCCTCTCCGAGTTTGTGTTCGAGTTTCCAGTATTTCTTCTCTTCCGTCAAGAAGCTGGATTCACGCCTGTGCTCTTCTCTCCTTTGCACCGTTGCTCACTGCTCCATCTTTGGGATGTTAGGTAGACACTGGCCCGCGGGAGCTTCTGACTGGCCCGCGGGGGCTTCTGCAGGTGATGACTGTTGCTCGTATCTCTGTTGTTGTCTGCCTCCCCTCTGATCGCTGGGGGGCGCAGTAGATCAGTGGAGGTCTGGATAGCTGGATAGTTGGCAGGATATTCAAATCCTATCATTTTCAATGTTAGCATCATTCACTGAGATTTCTGTATCTCCTCTCACATAGAAAACTCGGATGTACTGCTGAGAGTTTGAAAGTGAAAGACCTCTTTCAGTATTTTTCTTCTTGTTTTTGAGATTTTTTTTCAGGGTATATAAGGAGGAGCTTTCAAAGAGATCATTCTCTTCAACCAAAACTTCCCACTGACTTACTCAAACCCTAATAGGCACTTGGGTGCTACTACTGAGTTTTTTTTTTTTTTTCTTACAGATTAGATCTCAAGATTGCTGATATATATTTTATCTCAGCTTTTAACTTCAGTTCTTTGGGGTAAATCAGAACCAACCAGTTTGGTGGATCTAACCACAGTGATAAAGGCAGACATCAGTGGTCTAGGACTCAGGTCTATTTACTCTTTGCAATTTGTTTGATTCTCCATGACACACACACTAGACTGAGAGGTAAAGGACAGATCCTAAGTGTTTGATTATTTATTGTTTAGTAGCCAACTTTTATTGGCAATTGTAGGATCTCATATACCTCTAATAATGACTTACCAGGCATACACTCAGCATGAGTACCTTCCAGTGTGAAATCTATTTTTTTCCCCAAAGAATCATGGAGTTCTAAACAATCAGCTTACTGAATTTAAATTCTGGAGAAAAAGGAAACCAAATATGTCATATGTAAACCAAATATGATCCCAGTTACTACCTCCTCCTCTCCCCCTATGAACCCTTCTTGCTCACAGAGGCACGTCTTCAAAAATATGGGAGGAAATGGATGGAGGTAGGCACAGGGAGAGAGCCTGGGGAGTTGTTCTGTGCTTCATCCTGTTTCTTCTCTTCCCTCCATGCAAACTGTATGCAGATCGAAAAACAACTGCAACCTTGGGGAAAACTTTTCCCCAACTGAGGTGCAGGATTATGCAGGTAGCTGTGGTTTATTAAGTTGTGCATATGTATATGCTCATACTTCTTGATAGAGCAAACAATCATGGGAAGACAACTGGGAGTGGGACCCCTTTCTCTTTTTCTTCTGTCCTTTCAGTATGATAGGGATTCTCCTTTCCTTGCCCGCAGTCCAGACCAGAGACAGCATCTCCATGTGCAAACTTTAGGTTCAGATTGATTTCTGAAATCATGATGAGAGGCCACAAGGAGTATGTCAGGTGGTAGGGAATGAAATTTCGTTTCCTTATATAACTCTCTGTAGCTCATTCACCCAATGTCATTTTTTCTGGAGTCCACATATTATCTCACTCTAGCAGATGCAATAAGGTAGAAATACAAGGGTATTTGGAATGCAGTTTATTAAGACATGTTTTGGAGCCAGTTGGAGGGGCACTGGCTGGAAATGTTAATCATAGTAACCACCAATGTGTTGACTGGCTTCCCATTCTCCTCTGCCTTGGGGAATTGAAGCTCAGAACTGGGCTGATATCATTCTAATTCAGGTTATTGTTGTTGTTATTATTATTACATCCCTTCTGGTAAATGCATGGACCTGTATCTTTTTTTTATTGAGGGAAAATAAACCAGCAAAATAATGAAGAGGGGATCACAGCCTAGTCACTGTGTCTATGTGGGATGAAAAGAAAAGGATTCCTGGAGGGAGGAAAGGGGGCATTTTGAACCTCTAGGAGATTTTTCTGGGTGTTGGAAAGAAACCGAGAAGCCACAATGAAAAAAGCGATATTGCATCTCTATTGCAATGAGCTTTTCCAGGAGCTGAAAAAGGCATTATTGCTCTTGGAGAAGAGAGCTCTCTTTTTTCCACTCCTTTTTGATTTAGACTTCTGTGAGCCAAAGTGCTCTGGTGTTTTAATGGTCTGTTTTAAAGATGGAAAGGGCCCTTATGTGTCAGAACACAACCTGTCCCAGCCAGCACGGGGCTTTGTTTGATTATGAAGCTTGTTTGGGATGGATGATATTTTTATAGCTTCTGCTTTGCTTCACCAACAGCCATATTGATGTCGCTCTCCAGGACGGGCCTAATAAATAGTTTATAAAACTGTAAGGCCATTCTCTTGGGTAATCTACCACTGTGCCTTCCCAGACTGAAGATCGCACATCCAGAGTGAGCTGGCTTTGTGCACAGGAGCTGGCTGGAGGGTGGGAGTGTGTGTGTGTGTGTGTGTGTGTGTGTGTGTGTATGTGTGTGTGTGTGGATGCACTTGCCTTTAAAGGAGCCACCTGAACTTTCCTGTGAATACTGAATACTTTGGAAGAGCAGCAGAGAGTGAAATACTGAGATTTGGTGTTTCATTAATGTCGCTCAATTTGTGCTCAGATGTTGACACTGCTGGGAGGGCTGGGGCTCCCAGAGCAGCTGTGGAAAACCCTCCCAAAGTGGTTTAAGCCTCGGTGATCTCACCATTTGCTAGTGAATCAAGAAGGAGGGAGTTGGGAAAAGGCGGACAGGCAAGGAAGTTGGCATGCTGGTGCCTCAGGGTGTAGAAAACCCACAGTGATCAGGTGCCTTTTGTAGGAGGTGTATACATGCTAGCTTTCCCTGAGGAAGAACACAGGCTGTGTCCAGTAGGGACATCCTCTGGCAGCATCTAGACCACTGGGGGAACAAGGTGGGGGTGAAGATACTCCCAGGTGATTGATGCTTGTGTGCTGGGATAGTGGAGGAGGGCTACACATCATCTCATTTAATCCACAAATACTCCACGGATCATATATTATTATCATGATTTTAGAGATGAATAATAGCCTCAGAGAGGTTTACAAAGCAAGCAAACAGCCCCCCAAAGATCAACAGCAACAACAATAAAGCATAAAATAAAACTCCAGACTTGGCTCTTAGCGGTTCAAATAGGAAGTGGCAAAGGCAGAATTTGAACATGGGTTTTTATCTGACTACTGAGTCTTGCACATGGAATTCCATGTGGCTCCAATGATGGCATTATAGGCAAGATAAGCTGGCAACTATTTACAGGAGGTGATTTTAAAACTTGGGAAACGCCTTTGCCCAGAAATCTCACTGCTCAAAATAATCACTGGAATATCTCAAGCTGTTGTCTGAAAACATATCTCTACTTCAAGGACTTGAGACTTGTTACCAGTCGAGTGTCCTTGGGAGAAAAAACAGTGTTAGCTGTCAAAACTCTGTTCCTCTGGCCTCATGAGCAGGGGACCTACGGTGGTCACAATCAGAGTGCAGGGAAGCCTTTCTCAAGTTCTATGTCCACCCACTAAGTGGGAATGGAAACTCTTCTGAAATCCTTCCAGAGAAGTCTGGAAGCCAAGCCACGCTGCCCATACACTGTATAGAGTGGGCTTCTGGAGGAGTCTGTAGTTTCCTCTCCTCCTTTTGCTGGCCATGATGACACCCAAGTGGTGCTGTGCAGCTGCTTGTGACAGTGCCGCTGAGGCTGATGAGGAAGGCAGCCTCATTGCCCGTGTCCCCCTCTGGTACTTCCCAGAGTATCCTGAAGCTGCTAGCCACTTTCTTTATGATGATATATACGGGGCAGAGTGAACTGGCTATTCTAGCTTTTTTAAATTTTTTTGCAGTTGAACTCACACTAGGACTCAGGTATAGGCCAGTAGGTATTCTGAACTGCAGGCACCTTTCTCTGCTGAAGGTCACCTCTCTACTTCAGAATTTGTTTGCCCTCACTGAACTGAGCTGTGCTAATGCTTATCATTCCTCATTAGATGCCAGACCCTTCAGGTTTCCATAGGCACCCAAGTACAGCTGAAAGCCCAAATCGGTCCTATTGTGGAGATAAGATCTTGAGATGCAGCATTCAGCAAGTTTTCCTGAATGTTGTTTGTATTCAGAGCCCCATGCAGAGGGCATGTTTGATGAGTGCAGTTACTGGGAGTGAATTTTCTTAGTAGGTTTGGAAGGAAAGATTCTGGAATCTGAAGGACTGGGAAAAGGGCTCTCCGGCTTGCCTGTGGTCATATCTTCTGAGATTCCTTATGCACCTTCACGGGAATGGATGGTCTCATCAGAGTTACATAAAGAGGAAATAGGTATTGATCCTCAACCTGGGAAGACCCAGCATTCCTTACAGGTATCTGACAGGGCAGAGAGTTAGTGAGAGGCTTCTGTGGACTCTTGCAATTTTGAAATGACCAGGGAAAGAGAAGGAATATAAGTTCTTGTCCATGCTTGTCTGTTAACTGGCTGCATGGCTGCAGTCAACTTGATTCAGCCCAATTGTCTCTGGCTCACATTCCTTAACTGTGCCTAGAGAATAACAATACTGGCTCCAACTGATGATAAGAGTAGGTAAACAAATATGACCATTCTAACATCAAATTAAATTGCTATTAAAATATAAAAATAAGACATCTGGAACCACAATATTTGCCTTATCTCTTACATGAATGTTTCCTAAATCACTGTTCATCATCCAATACAAATAAAGAAACAAACAGTATCAACCTAATCCATTATTTTCTACACTCTCATTTCAACAAAAGCAAATAACACCATGATCTAATCCTAGGATTATTCTGGTCCTCATTATTATCCAAATTATGATTGTGATATTCTAGCCCTTATCCCAGCATCTCCAAGTCATTCTCACAGGCCTGTGATAATGTTCTTTCTGAGTTCAACACAAGCACAGTGAGCCCAGATAGGTGTGATGTCCTGTTGGCTAGTCTTGTCTTACCTTTTATCACCCCCTCAAGATTCCATGAGAAATGGCCTAAGGGACAAAGTCAGGCACACTCCTGATTTCCATGAATCTTTGGTCTAAACCCCAATGTAGTTAGTCCTATGAGCTAGCCCAGTGCTATGGAGCAAAGTTCTCTTTCAATTCTGATTATTCATGCAAATTATCTGGAGAGCTGAAAAACATCAACAAACAAACAAACAAACAAACAAACAGAAAAGCAGTACTTCTAGCTCTCCCTGAGAGATCCTGTTCTAATTGGCTGGTTAGAGCCTGGGCATCAGTATGTTTGAACAGTCCTTGGATGATTTTAATGTTGAAGCTGGGGTTGAAAACCATGAATACTGGAAATCTTCTTACATAAATTGTAGCCTGGTTTAGACTCCAACTGGTCTTTATTACCTATTTCCAGCTCACAGCAGGGTCAGCCCCTCTTTTTTTACAACACACTCAACCAGAGAGGAAATGCCACTTTGGTAAAATGAGTGCAGAGGATCTATGAGCCTCATAAGCTATAGGATTTGCCCATAGATGCTGGGCCAGGCTACTTGGCCTTGGTTTGCCTCTTAATGGGACAGTTCCTGGAAGAAATTCTTCCAAACCAGTATAAACTTTTCAGTCTCTAGGAAATAGTCCAGAAAAAGAGACAAAACAAGGATATAGGAGCCTGTTCAATATTTTTTTCAGAGGTCTTCTTTCTATGCCAACCTTATTCTGCAGAAAGACTAAGTGTCAAGAGAGAATTTCTCACAGGATTCAAATGTTAATCCCTCCTTTACCCCAGGAAGCTGTACTCCTATCATTGACCCACAATAAAATGCATAGGATTTACCAAGCTTTCTCAGCTTTCATGCTTCTTGGGAGTGGAGTCACAGAGAAGCAAATCCAGAAAAGAGCAGCTAGTGTCCATTCCTAAGAAGTCAGCAGGGGCATAAAGACTGCAACTGAAAGAGCCCTTGAAGTCACTATAACCCACTGATGACCAGGAGCCAGTTGGATGGATGCCTGCCCCACCTGTCCCCTTTCATGTTGGGTGCAATACAAATTCCAGAGCCTGAAGAGGTTCCTCAGGGTCTAATGGCTTTGCTCTATGGTCTTTGCTCTCTGGTTGTCTCCCAGGCACAGCTAGATCATCCTGAGGAGTTATTCCCACCTGTCTCGGGCTGATCTGCTGCCTTCTTTTTCCTATTGCGCCCCCTGCTGGCCTGGACAGGTCAGCCTCAGGTCTCTCCAAAGCCTTCCCGGGCTCCTCCAGACCCTGAGGGTCTCTTTCCTGGGCCCCTACAGCCCACACTGCATGCCTCTCCTTTAAACAATTTCACACCGAATTTTGTATATGTATTAATTTAATTACTTTCATGCACTTATTTATTTTCTTACTGAATATTCCAATGAAAGAAACCAGTCACAAGCTAGAGTTGTTTTGTTTTACCTGTTGGCCACTAGGGTAATGTAACTCTTGGATGCTTAAAATGCAGGTAGTACATAGCTTCAAGTGATACTATTTTGATTATATGGGGTTAAATAAAATATTCAAATGTACTTATACTGTTTATATTTTCACTTTAAAAAATGTGACCAATAGGACATTTAAAATTATATGTGTAGCAAAAAAAATTCTTAAAAGTTCCCCCTGTTGTGTTTCTATTGGACAGCTCTGGTTTACAGTATGGAATGGAGTGTCTGATGCTTCTATTTAAAGCTTTTTTTCTTCTGTCCTCACCTTTGAGTGTTTCCTTTCAGGTACTGAGCCTGAGACAAAAGGATGCATAAGGTATGGTTCTTACCCTTTCCTTCTCTGCAGCATATTTTACTTTTTGTGAATTTTCCAGACTTCCTCTGCATAGTGCCTAAAACAGAATAGATGCCCAGCAAATAATTATGGATTGCTTCATTTGTGGGATGTTTTATTTATTCTGCATTATCCAGCATGACTTTATATAGGCCTTTTAAAGTTAAAATTGATGCTCGTTTTCATGGAGCTCAGAGTTCTTCAGGTTGATTTCATTTTTAAATGTATTTATTTCCTACCGATAGGACCATATGGTTTACTGAACACTTTGTACAACAGACTTCCTGAATGTGCCCAGCCTTACTTCAATTTATTTTTCCTTCCTTCCTTCCTTCCTTCCTTCCTTCCTTCCTTCCTTCCTTCCTTCCTTCCTTCCTTCCTTCCTTCCTCCCTCCTTCCCTCCCTCCCTTCCCATTACTGGGGATTGAACCCAGAGGTATTCTACCTCCAAGCTACAGCCCTGCCCTCCCTCCTTTTAAAAAAAATTTTGAAACAGGGTCTCATTTGGTTGCTGAGTGTCTTGCTAAGTTGTTGAGGCTGGCCTCAAATCTATAATCATCCTGTCTCAGCCTCCCAAGTACTGAGATTACTTCGCCTGGCTGCACTTCAATTTCTTAAGAGAGATTTTAGAAAATGGAAAAATTTTATAAACCTTCTTTAAGACATTAAATCATTTGCCAACTGCAGAGGTTTCTTTTAAGTTTGTTAATAGTTTAAAAGTAACCATGAAAACAGAATTGTTAATGAAGAGAGTAGCATAAAAAGGATTATATTAAGTGGGAGTTCAGTTCTCTGATCTCCAGTGGGCCCTTTTAGCAGTTGGAGACTGTTCCTCTGCCATTCTTACTGTCCTTGCCCCTTCCTGAATTCTGACACTATTCCAAATGTAGGACTTTAATAGATTACAGGGACTAAAGCATACCTGTGTGACATGGATTCTGTGCACAGAGATCTCCCCAAGTTCTTCTTCCTTCTCAGCTCACACTAAATTTATTCTCCAAACCACAGCTGAGTGCCATTTCCAAGGCCACTCCAGAGTTGAAAAAGGCTTTGGTTGTCCATCACTCTCCTTGTCAAAGAATGCTCAGGTAATGTGCATTGCCACACAAGGTCCTTACTGTCTTGGCCTGTGCCTAATTCATGGTCCTCCTTTCTGCACACCCCATGCTCAGGCATAAACAATTGCTGAGTCATACAAACACCACTTGTCTAACTGTCCTCTCCAACTTCAGATGTCATCTTCCAGTTCTGGGATCCTCCTCTGGACCTCCTTTCTTATTTCCTTGCCTCACAAACCTTCTCATTACTTTGGGAGAATATATTACTCCATCCTTTTTTGTTGTTGTTGTTTGTTTCTAACTCACTTTGTTCACATCTCCAGTAGCAAATTGAACTGTAAGTATTTATAACACCCCTAATAATGTCCCCACTGCAAGTTCACCCAGAAAGATCCTAGGCCTATTATCTTCCATTCAGGTAGTAATCGTTCATTTTAATTGTAATATCTCATTTAAGTCTTGAAATTTCTCACAGGAACATGTTGCTATCCCTATCTTATATATGATGGAACCTAGGGTCAGAGATTTTTGTCACTTGCACAAAATCACAATTGACAAGTGCCGAGGCCCAGATTTGAATCTAGGTGTGTTCTACTCGAAAGCTGATGGCCTTTGCCTTGCAATCTGCTACCTTCCCTGATTCAAACTTCTGTCTTCAGTGCCTCAGAAGGAAATGGACTGATAGTTAGATGAATTAGGCCAGACTGCCAGGATTCCAGCTCCCCCCGAATGAAAGTCCTAGGGTCCTAGTGCTTCTCCTCCTCCTCCTCTCTTCCTCCTTCGTTCCTGTCACCACCTCCCTATTCACACAGGTCGTCTTCCTAGTTGGATGTTTGTTGTTTTGTTTGTACTGCAAACATTGCAACTGCTGCCCCAGCCCTCAATGACATCTCCCACACACCCCCTTTCCTGGCCTGACATTTTCAGCATCTGTTGCCAAGACCTGCTGTGATTCTCGTGACATGGAGCTGTGTGTGAGCGCTCAGAAGCAGCCGAGAGGGCCTCTGACAGGATACACCATCCCTTTGCCTGTCAACGCTGGGTCATAATGAGCTTGCCATTTGAAAGGCCTGGATCACAGGTTTCCCTTTAGTTCCCCCTCCTTCCTGCCTCCTCTGGCCATTTGCTGTAGATTGGCATGGAGCACATTTTTCTCAGTGTAATAACATAAAGACATGAAATATTCTCAGAACAGGAAAAGGCCACCCAGTTCAATATATTGACTTCTTCTGTTAATATTTCCAGTGATGCTCCGTTTTGGTAAAAGAGCTTGGCTGAGGACTGATGGCAGGAAGTGAAGGTGTAGGAGGGTAATTTGGGTTTTACTTTTTGGACATTAGAGGAGGAAGAGGTCTGGAGATTATCAGGCCTCATGCCATACTTTACAGATAAGTAAAAGAAGCTCTGGAAAATGGTGGTTTCCTCAAGCCACACAGATATTCAGAGCTGAGCCTGATCAGAAAATGGCTTTCATAAGACATGGGGTGGTTCACAGCACCACCCTCCTATGTTGGAGGTTTTATATTAAGACTTCCTGGTAGAATTACCTTGTGATATAGGACTAAGTACTCTTCTTTTATCTGTGCTAAAGGACAAAGCCATCTGCTCCCAAGAGCAGTTAGAATGTTGGCTGGGACAATGATGCACCTGAGGCTTGTCTTTCCAAGTAGGGTTTCCTCTATTCCAATCTTTGGGGTGACTCCCAGTGTGAGACAGAGTCTGCAGTACAGTTCAGCTTATAGGTAAGGGTTTTCTTGTTCACCAATTGCTCTAAATCCCCATTGATAATCCCCGTTGATATTACTTGGATAATCTACCCCAAGTAATAACAACATTGTCCAAATTGGTTATGGCAGTGAGTGGGTTCTGGAGGGTGGTGCCTGACCATTGCCCCCTCCATGACTGGTAAAACCTCCTGCCTTTCACCAGGTACCACAAGAGTCTTTACCTGGTAAGTATAGTGGATCACCAAAGATCTGAGAGGCCTTGTTTTCAGGCAATTACAGGTAATAATTTACCAACAAAATCATATCCCATGTATACTGTCATCCTGATTGTACACTTGCCCCTTTGAAACATATATCATTACTCTGCATGTACAGGAAATGCAGATATTCAGACCTGGAAACTCAAGCAACTGATGGTCAACAGGAAAACTGCTGCGTTTCTTCTAGAGATGTGCGTAAATGCTAGGGGATTTACTTCTGTCTTCAGACTTAAAGGAGTGAGGGCAGGGTTGGCTTTTCCACTGAAATGTCCCTTAAAGCTCTCTGATAATTGATGTCTTAGCAGAGGTGACCAGAGGATCTGTTAGTTCACTTAAACCATTTTCTCCCTTCCCATGAGTGAAGGATAATTTATTTTTTATTGGTGCATTGTAATCATACATCTTTGTTAGGTACAAGCTGGTAGAGGCATACATGTACACATTTCTCATTTAATCCTCCTCCAATAATTCAGACTAATTCCCATTCAATGCTTTTTTTTTTCCTACTGCAACATCTGATGATTTTTATGTGCTTTAATTGCAATGGATACTTGAAGATGCTGCAAAATTTTGAACATGTTATTCCTAAGGAAGAAAAAGGACAGGTTGACAAAAACAATGAATTTATTTACAATGCTTAAGGAAATGGGAAAGAGCCATAAAACATATAGAGTGGTTTCACATGCAAATCTAGAAAGGTACAACTCTTATACCTAAAGAGTAGAGACTCAGCAGAATTCAGTAGTTAAGGTCCATATACATTTCTTCCCTATTTGAACCCAC